>CM069604.1:35646814-35906814 GCA_035771175.1 Paratinospora sagittata
CTGCTAATTCCCCTTATAAGTCAAAAATTCATCATAAATCGGGTATGACTATTTTTGTATCAAGTCAAGAAAATAACAAAACATGCCTATCTGCTCAAGGGTTCTAGCTGAACTTCCATTCTTTCAGATGGATGTGACTCTTGTTCTGTAAATGTGCTACTCGAGGGCAGAAGGTCAACAGAATCATCTTCCTCAGTATTTCCCAAAACCCAATTACTCCTTCCAAAGCTGCTGTTCCTTCTCTTTTGCTGCTGTTCATGGTACTCCAAGTAAATGACTAACAACGCACCAAGCAAAAACCAAATTATTAAAGCCCAGTTAAGTTCTCCAACATTCTCCCCACCATATCTGTCCCCTAAATGCTTCATCCCACTAATAAGTGCAGCTATCCCTGCCACAATGGCACATCTTCCAATAATAACATGGAGATATTCCCAAATCAACCTTCTTGGGGAGACATCTTCCCCATTAGAAGGCTTTTTAGGCCGTAAATATGCATTTATAGGCTGTGCACAAGCTAAAAGTATAGCTGTTATCCCCAACTTAACATGCACTGAACTCATGACTAGACCCCGAAGCTCTGCAGCAGCAAAGAGAAAACCAAGTAGGATAATTACTAACCCTGAATACTGCAAATATACATGAAGCTGGTACCAACCATCACCTTTTACGTGCTTCAGATACCTTGCAGACATTATTCCACCTGGAAGCAAGATGCCCCAAGCAACAAACATCATAAAACCATGAACAGCTAAAACAGGGCGTAAATCCTGTTCTGCCTCCGCTGAGCCACGCATAAGCAGAACTCTAACAGGCCTGCTGCTAGTAACAGAATGCATGTGTCTCTCACTTAAATGATCCCCTGACCACCGAGCTCCCATAGCCCAAACTACCCTTAGTGGGGTGGTTGAATCAATGATATTGTTACACTCCACCCTATGACTTCCATCACAAGAAAATTTCAAGGGACGGGTAAACTCAAAAGTTATAATACCATTTTCAGACTTGCATCTCATATTTGTCAAATTCTCATTGGTTGGATGTACACTCATTGCATCCTTGCCATCGATCCAGTAAGTATTTACCTGGCCTTTGCTGTTATCGTCAACCCAACCCACATATGCATAGCTGTTCACCATTCCACTACCGAACCCTATCGCAATATAGCCACTTTTTTTCTCTCCCCGAACAGCTACAGATATAGAACTCTCTGATATAGTCCAAAAGAATGTAACTTGCTGATCATCCAGAACAACGCTATTATCATACATATCTGATAAACCCCCATCAACAACCTGTATTTTCCAACCCATTTTCGGCTGATATAAAGAATGATAATAAACTAAGTCTGGCGTATTCCTGTCGGGTGCCCAAACCAACTCTGTGGGACTGGCTGGAACACCTTCAATTTCTGGCCCTCCAGCATAAATAGTCTCCGACAAGTTCCTGGAAGTTGCATTTCCTCCAATTGGATCTGAAGTAACATAAAGGGCGACGTCATGACCAGCTTGTACTGAGAATTTCACTGGAACACCCCTTTCCACTCTCAACAATGGAGCCTCCTTCTTGTTGATATAAAAAACTTTGGAAGGATTTGGGGGATTTGGATAATGCATTGCCGGGCCTGTCGTAACAACTAGCTGAAGCTGCCCATCAGCTACAATAAGATCTTGATCCTCCTTATCTTCAGCGTCCAAGGGACCTAAGCAGTCATTTACATGCTCTGAAACATTAAGAACCAGGTGCCCATAAGTCACAAACATAGGCCCACCATGATTTTGCGGAAGATAATAAGGTCGGAGAGCATCAGGAGGCCGAATCAACCCTAAAGCCCATATCACAGTCATATTATCAGCTTCATTGACAGGAACATCATACTTCTTGTCAACAGATTTTAGAGGCCTCTGATAACGAATGAACGAAACACCATCCTTCCTATGCCCATAAACCAACCTAGTATTATTCACCGATCCAACAGGGTCAGAACCCTCATATATGGCATCAGGGCAAACCCCCTGAACTGATCCATCCTTGTTAAGCAAGCATTCGCTATACTTCGTTATGAAGAAATCATCTGCAAAAGGCATTCCTTCCTCTGTGAACCCAGTCACTGCAACATCGGCATGTAACATGAGCCCAGATGAAGATGCAGGATCCGCCCACCCAAATGCCATGTAAGATTGAGAAGCAGTTGCTGCTTCAAGGCCTATATGAATCAAATCGTCCTCAGGGTTCAATGTCCACCTCACACGATAATTGGAAGATAAGCTCTTGCAATTTTCAAACATTATCGGTTCTTTATACGCCTGATTTCTACCTTTGCTCGGTCCAGTTTGATTCAAATCGCCACTAGAGGTCGAATTAGGAGAGTCTGAATCATTCACAAGTTTTCTAAGAACAACGTGACCAAAATCAGAAGCGGTCGGTTTATCCCAAACAGCAACCACATTGATCTGATCCAAAGTAACATTTTTCAATTGCACAACAAAGCTTTCATTCTTGTAAGTCCTATTCAACCTATCATCAGAGATCTCGAATCCTCGACTCAGATTCGCAAAATCATCACCAAACGCACCCCACCAGCGAACATCAGAACCCTCAATCATATCAAATTCGCTTAAACGAAACGAACAACCATCGATTAACCTAACCACGCCTCTCAACTGATGCTGCAACATAACGAATTCAGACTCGAAATTCTCGAGATTACCACTCAATGAACAATTCCGGCTCGAATTCGCATCGCAAGACACAAAAAACACATCTAAAAACAGCGTAAGGCATACGAGAAACCATAGCAAAGCTAATTTATTCGCCATGGGAACGGGACACGATTGGATCTAATCGATCTAAAGCCAGAATTTTAAAAAGTACCTGTGTTCTTCAGTGGATGAAATTTTTTAGGGTTTCTGGGAGCTCGGTGCTGTTGTTGTTGTTGTTGCTGCGTTGTTCTTTGTGACCGAGGTTGAAGACACCGAGTTGGGGAAACTCAATAGATCGAGTTGCTTACTCATCGTCTGCGCGTCTGGGCCTGACGCAAGACTCCATGATCTTGGAACCTCTTAATGCGCCTTTTTGGAGGACCATTTGCGTAATTTAGGAGTGTTATAGTCCGTTCCGGTTCGAGCTAGATCCTAGAACGAAGCTATTCAAAATCGGGACTTTTTAAACCAGTTCTAGAAACAATGGAATCGGAATCAGTGGTTTCTGCTCCAAAGTCTAGTTGTGACTTGGGACTGGTGCACGAATAAGCTATTTCACCTACTTCTAATGATAGTCACGTGAAAATGGTGCCATTTTCTTCTTATTAATTATTGTTTGTAATTTTTTTTCCCATTTGGGAACATTATTGAATATATATATATATATATATAAATATTGATAATACAATAAGTTAATAGACAATGTTGTAAGTTTAATCTAAGGTAAATCTTCAAAGTATAGATAATTAAATAATTACTAATTAAGATTAATTAAAAATTAAATTATTTTGTGAAAACAAAAATAATAGTGACACATTTAAAATACAGGGTGAAAGTAGAAAGAGATTGCAGACTAGGCCAAAACATTACAGTTCAAGACCTAAAGGGAGTGGTTGGTTCTTGGCGAGGGAGTAGAGCTGACTATATTTCATGAATAATTAAATTGCATTAGGTTCTTGGCGAGGGAGTAGACCTAAAACCATCCAACTAACAAAATAATAGTTAATTACTAATTGGTAAAAATGAATCAGTATAAACCAAGTAAAAAAATTTCTACTAAGTAGGAGATAATTTTTTCGTAGCAGACACGCATCAACTCTCTCGATCTTATTCATTTCTTTGATTAATCTTTTTTATATATATAATAATTCCGGAATTCATGGATCGGTCTGCATTTGATTAATACAAATAGAAAGTTGACATTTATATGTTTATTTAATACGCAGGTACAGAGACTTCTACGGTACTTTCCTTTCTTAAATATATTCTCATGAGAAGAACACAGATCGAGTTTGCATGTCTTCGTGTCACCTTCTCAGGATTCTTCCAGCGGATGGTTTTTCCTGCGCATCGATGTCTTCTGGTAATTTGACGAGGGTGTAGACACAAGCCCCGCACAGTGCGCCGAGTACAGGTGCTGTGAGATACACCCATATGGCCTTGTAATTGTTCGCTGCTACGGCTGGCCCTAGCGTCCTCACTGGGTTCATGGAAGCTCCAGTTGTTGGCCTTCACAAACCATAGCAACATCAAATGTGAAAGAAATAAAATATGGGCATCGATTTTTGAGCAGCTAATAATATATATTGTTATATCAATCAATCTCTATATTATTTTTTATTTCTAAGGGTGTCATTAGAATTATATATACCCGGCAATTAAGATGTTGAGCATGACGGTTGCTCCAACCGCAATCCCCGCTAGCTCACCCACCTGCATGAACCAAGATTCTCAAGTCAAGAACAGCACATGTTAAAGCAATCGCAGGCTCACAGCTAGCCCTTTATTTTTGTTTGGCAAATGTTATTCTAATCACAAAAATAAAGAATTATACGAGTAACTACACTTTCTCGGGACTTATACGTGTAACCACGCTTTCTTCCTTTTTTATAATTATAATGGTTATAAAGAGTTAATTGACCCTATAATCCCACAGAGATCCCATTGCGCTTTTACATCCACATGTATCTAAGAAATACACACAGGCCACACCATACATAATTAAGACCCCTCCTCAAAGCCCACCTGAATGACTCAAACTATAGTCATTGCCCAAGTGATTTGGCTGATCAACCAGCTAATTAACCCCACCTTTGAAAGGGGGGAGCTACATTTTTCATATTTACTACACCGTGTATTGCACACATTCATATAATTATACATGGAACTCACTTTTATTTAATTTTTTTAAAGAAAATATAATATTAATAGTTAATTATATAATCAACTTCTTCATCAAATATCAAAGAGGTATTGACCAAGTAATTAAGTAGAGGGGTAAATAATTAAGAGGTTACAAATTCGAATCTCATCCACTTGTTCCCTATCCAAGATATATACGAGTCCAAATAAAGAATTTCTCCAAGGTGTTTTTTTTAGGACTAGAGTTTGCGCTGATGTTTATAAATTGGCCCGAATAACTAAATCTTCAAAAAAAAATAAAAAATAAAAACTTCATTAAATCACACTCCTGAAAAGGCATCCGGACTTCCTTTAATTTTCGTTGACCTTCCTCTCCATCTTCGCCATGTGGGACTCACTTAAAATAACGCGTGTTTTTGTTTTATATAAACCAGAAAACTTTTCCCATGGGGTCCACGTGGAAATAGTAGAAAATCAAAGCAGTCATCCACATGTTGACTTGTGAATTAACGACGAAGATTCAGTGTATAAACGATACATTGGTCCGTGAAGTGGCTACTAGGTGTCAGAGTCATCCTTGTTTTTTTTCTTTTTCTACCTTTACTTTTGTTAAATAGTTTCTTCTGAGACTAGCAAATTGATGATGTACTTACGGCTCTTGTGTCGGTGGCCACTGCTGTAACTACAAACATTAGATTGAAGGAGATGATGAACTCCAAAGCAAAAGCTTGACCACAAGTCCCAGAAGGCACAGTCACACCTCCGCCCATGAGCGGATGGAACACACCTTTAAGAGCAAATGCAGCAAACAGAGACGCCATTACTTGTGCTCCAATGTACATCGGCACCTGCCATATCCATAATTTATTTTCCACCACACAAACCCGTATACATCTTCATGTCTATTTAGTATATTTGTTTTATACATATCAATATTATTACGATATTACGGAACATGTTTCCTGATAACATGTTCCTGTTTTTAAGGCTTTGTATTTTGTAATAGATATATATATATTTGATGATTGTGAATGGAAATAAAAACAAGATTGAGAGACAATTTGACATGGTATCAGAGCATGTCACTACTCTGTCGGACTTCCTTGACATGCTGCAAGCTGATCAGCAGGTTACATCTCCAGGTTACATCTCCAGCGACGAACACCGCAGGTGAACAAGGGTGCATCGCTCTGGAAGTTGATTCCCCTGGCACCCTTCATCTCATGGACAACTCCGAAGAGGCTCGAGTAAGGAGAAGATCCCCCAACTTCCACACCTTGCTATGCTGCACTGGCAAATTTCCTTACTGACCCCATTTCTTTGCCTTTTTCTTTTTTTTATATATGTCCACTTTCTCTTTTTTATTTTATCCACTGCCCAAGATTTTCTAGTGCTCTCTTTTAATATATCCTCCACTTTCTTTTTTTTTTAATATATCCACTGCTCAAGATTCCCTAGTGCTCCTTTTTTAATATATCCACTGCCCATTTTCTTCCCGTGAATTTCCGTCGTCTCCGTTAACGGCACTGGAGAATAGAGGCGACCGGCAAAGAGAATAGAGGTGACCCGGCGACCTGCGACCTGCGACAGACACCGGCGTACCGTGTTGGTGCACGTGCTGTATTGGTGTGCGTACCGTGTTGGTACGCGTGTAGCGTTGGTGCTCGCACTGCGTTGGACAGTGCGCGCTTTGGGCGGTGTGTGCGTGATTGGCGCGCTTGCTGCGTTGGTGCTCTTCACAAGATTATAAGTGGGTAGCTTTAATAAAGCAGCCCATTTCAGAGCTTCCGTGCAGCGCTGGGAAGCGTGCAATGTTGGGAAGCATGTAAGCGTTGGGAAGCGTGCATTGGGCAGTGGCTGCCGCGACCGTGAACAATGGAGGAGGTGAACTGCGCGGTCGTCAACAGCGACGGTTGTGAACAGTAGCGGCCGTGAACAGGGGCCGTGAAAGGTGGCTGCCGTGAACAGCGCTACCGCATTGGGCCACGTGCATGAACAGTGATCTATGCACAGTGTTTTGTGTGTACGCACGTGGTGAAGCGTACACTTGGTGAACAGTGCACGTAGTGAAGCGTGCTCGCAGTGATACGTGCGCGTTGTGAAGTGTGCTCGCGATGAAGCGTGCGCACTGGTGAGGCGTGCGGTTGATGAACAACGCACGTGGTGAAGCGTGCTCGCAGTGATGCGTGCGCGTTGTGAAGTGTGCTCGCGGTGAAGCGTGCGCACTGATGAGGCGTGTGGTTGGAGAACAACGCACGTGGTGAAGCGTACACTTGGTAAACAGTGCACGTGGTGAAGCGTGCGCTTGGTAAGCGTACGTGATTAGTGAAGCGTGCTCGCGGTGATGCGTGCGCGCGATGAAGCGTGTGCTTGGTGAAGCGTACGTGATTAGTGAAGCGTGCGAATGGTGAAGTGCGCGTGGTGAAACACGCGTCAGTCGGCGTTGTGCATTTCTCAAATTCCGTTTTTTTTTTTTTTTTTTTTTTTTTTTTTTTTTTTTCACGAAAAAAAAAAAAAAAAAAATCGGAAACAGCGAACTTTGAGTTTCTTCTCTGCAAGTTGGGCGTTCAGAATCTTCACGCTCCAACTTGGGGGAGGGTATTACGATATTACGGAACATGTTTCCTGATAACATTCCTGATAACATGTTCCTGTTTTTAAGGCTTTGTATTTTGTAATAGATATATATATATTTGATGATTGTGAATGGAAATAAAAACAAGATTGAGAGACAATTTGACAAATATGAAAACATATATAGTACCTGCTTCCAAGGGAAGTGTTTTAATGCTGCAAAGGCAATGGTGACAGCAGGGTTGAGATGAGCTCCGGAAATGTGACCCGTAGAGAGTATCACAATCATGACATCAAGACCAGTGGAAGCAGCTAGGCCAAGCAGCGTTTCTGTGCCTCGTGTCCTTTGATTTACAGTGCTAGTGGCTGTCCCTGCAAAGATGAGAATCAGAGTTCCTACGAACTCTGCACCCACCTGATCCATTTTCCATATAAATTAATTAAGGTTAGTGTTGGTGATCCAAAACTAACCCAAAAAGTAAATTTTTCTGTAAACGAAACACAAACCAAACTGGGCCTAAGAATATTACTTACTTTTCTAGCGAGTGAGACAGGAGGAGGTGGCAATGAGCATGACAAAGATCCCAAGTTTCCATCTTCCACGGTCCATGCTTCGACATTACTGAAACACCTGCAGTTTTTAAGCAGAGATGATGATCTTCTGGTTGATCTATCAGTTTTGAAACCACCAAAGAGAGGAGCTCCAGGAGTGCCTGGTGTTGCAGGGGTTGAAGGAGCTGATGCAACATCCTCAGTGTCCGCCATCACTTCAGAACAAAAGCAAAATTACCAGGAACAAAAGCTTTAATTCTTTTGTGTCTCTGCTATGAAATTAAGGGCGATTAGATCTATATAATGATTTGGTGAATGAAAGGTTTGACTTGAGAATCTGGAAAATAAAGAAAAGCAGAGAAGAGAGAAGAAAGGTATGGCTAGAATTGAATTTGGTTGGAGTGGTGTTGGAGATGTACAGAGCCATCTTTTTAGAGGAAACTATTTGATTTGGGAGCTTGTAAGGTTGTTTCTCCTTGAGACATGAATCATGGCTTTCCTGTATTGCCACTATATTTATGCTCAAATGCTTTCTTTCTTTCTTACAATAATTGACTAGACCACACGGTCCACACTCATCACCATGTCAAAAGAAGCCCACCCTTTAGGCTTGACACGAGAGAGAGAAGCTATTTAATTTGAGAGGTTGAAAGGTGTGCCGTGTGCTGTAATTTAATGATTCTTGGTATAATTAATTAATTTCCTATCTAATTTTCAAGTGTTTAAAATTACTTGAAATGTAATTCTACTTATATAATATTATTTATTTTTTATTGAGATGGTCAACCCAAACGTTTTTGTTATGACTTAGCCAAGAAAATTAATTTTGCCAAAAAAAAAAATGAGAATGTTACCAAAAAACCAATAATAAAAAAAGAATAAATTATATTATGCAATTTTCTTAGTAAATTATACAATTTAACGTTCCTTCCAAATCACAAGTACTGTCTAACTCTCATACATCATGCATGCGTTAATCCAGCTCTAGTAGAACTAACTTGACGTTATAGATATATGTATATTTAGAATATCTAGAAATATCTACACATTAATACATGTCCATACGTATAGTCACTAGTTTATACAATCCAGTAAATAAAATCAATTTGAATAAATAATATAATTACTGCCCACAGAAAGAGAAAAAAATCTATTGATATATTTTCTTATCATTTTTTGTTTGAATTATGGAAAAATGTGAGCAGTAACCGATCCAAATTAAAACAAGCCTGTATGAATACATGTATGTATGTGTGGGCATTACCTATTGTATTTCCCGTTTTGCCCTTGACCAAACAAGAAATAAGGAAGAAATTGGGGGATTTCAAGATTTCAACAAAGCGCTGCCGGTGTGAAAAAAGAAAGCGGAAGCGATGATTGGAGTGGGGAAGATCAAGCAATACACCAACGTTCTAGAGAAACCCCTCAGCAAGGGCAAACAAGAGGTCTTTCTCTCTCTCTCAACATTTCGATGCTCGAATTTCATTGATCTTCAATTAGATCGAATTTCGATTTGGAACTGATCAATGCTCATTATCTCTCGATAATTCACTGTATTTAGGCCTGTTTTGAGTTGGTTTGGCTTGATCGGTTGATTGTTCTGTTACAGGTTAGTCTGAGTGCGTTCGCCTTCTTGTTTTCGGAGCTTGTGCAGTATAATCAGACTCAAGTCGACAACATTTCGGAGTTAGAACGAAGGTCTGATACTCCGTCCTCTCGATTCGTATTACTCAAATTGATCATAATTTGAGATGTCTTCTTGTATTCCAATCCCTGAAAATCTACTGAACTGTGTTTTGTGGATTCTGGGAATATACGATGGATATGCTTTATTGGATATGCGTTCCCTTGGATCGAACGAAATAGAATTTTTTTTCAACCCCTCATAATGAACTTGAATCAAGTTTCCATGGTTTTACTTTGCAAATCTCATTCACCCTTACCCACGGAGTCTCCTTATCTCATCTAAACTACGCCAAACAAAACATTGAATGCCTCTTTTGAGACATCGATAACACTCAAGTGAACCAAAATAGGAAGGGAGAATGGCCATTTAGAGCTTATGTGTTACATGGTTTGATGCTCAATCTAGTGATATTGTATTTGGATTGAGTATTGGGTAAGTTGATAGTATTAGGGCATGTAGTGTGTTTTATTAAATTTGTTGGAAATTTCAAGTTCCAATAATAACTATATACATAATATGCAGATGGAGCTGTTCAAAATAGTTTAATTTTAACCATGTTATTAACATGGCATTAGTTGTCTGCTTTGTGTTTTAGTGATCTTGTATAATATTAGCTATTTATGATTTTAAATTAATAAATATGTTGCCTGTTGGCTTATTTTGGTAAGTTTTTCAAGTGAACTGCCAGTGCTTTTCATTTTACTTTATTTGTAAATTTGTAACATTGGAGATAGAGCAGGCTAGAGGATGCAGGCTATGCTGTTGGAGCCAGAGTTCTAGAGCTTCTTTGCCACAGAGAGAAGGTACATTGGTTCCTACCATGCTTACCATTTGCTTTGTGTTACTCAAATGGGGATAGCCTTACAGCTTAAAACGAAGCTTTAAGAATAAATCTTGGATGAAACACTTGTTAGTTTATTTGAAGAATCGCAAAGGTTTTCAGGTTTTGTGGGATCCCTAACATCTATTCTAATTCTTCTAGCCTAATCAAAAAAGAATATTAGATTTAATTAAGTCTAAATAGATATTGAGACTCTAGAAACTAAAGCATGACATAAACCATAAAACCAAGGCATGTTGGGTTAAGTGGAGGAATGCTTCTACAATATTATATAAAATATAAATGATGCATTCCATTAAAGTTAAAAGAAAATTTTTATTAGATTAGATCGCTATTGGGCCATCACTGCTCCAGGGAATAAAATGTTGAATAACAAAGAAGCTGCATGTGAATTAAAAAGAAAAAAAATGAAGAAAAGAAAACCTAACTTTTCATTATATAAGAAAAAATAGCAAAATAATTGAGCTTGATCTTTAATGTGATGTTTAAGGAACATAGTTACAAATACACAACATTATAATTTTGATAAAAGGATTTTTTTTTTTTTCAAAAAAGAGGAAAACCTAACTTTCTCTTGGCATACTTTTTTTTTTTTTTTTTTGAAGAGAAAAACCTAGCTTTTGCTCAGCATCAAGATTGGAGTTTAAGGGTTTCTATCCTAAGGCTGGTAAAATATGTTGATGATTTTTTCGTAATTGTTAAAAAGCACCTTAGGCTTTTTATATTTATATACTGCTCCCCTTAAACTTTTCTTCATATGAAAATATCAGATAAAATTTCTAGCTTTTCCTTGTGCACTTTCTGGTGATTTGGTTTTGCACCTTTTACTGCTTCTGATATGGGTTTCTGCTTGAAGAAAAGGAGAGGAAAATAATTGTTGAGATTCACTTCACGGCCTTAATCATATCTTATAACCTGATTTTACAGGGAAACAGGAGGGAGACACGATTATTAGGCATTCTGTCCTTTGTACACAGTACAGTATGGAAGGTTTTATTCGGAAAGGTTAGCTCATTTTTTTTTTAAGCCTTCATTGTCTGCGTGTAATAAGTAATGCATCTTTCTAAGAAATACTTTGAGCAAATCCTACCTGTGAAAGTTTGCTTCTATTGTTTAACATAATTAGGTCTGTGATCTTTTGATGCCACATCTATCTCAGTTTGTAATTTTGAGAAGGAAAGCATTCCCCAAAAGGTTGAGTACAAATTATTATTGAAAGGCCAACAGGTTTGATGATTTGTGAAGCTCTATTTTTCAGACCAAATTATTATTGAAAGTATTTTTGCAAATTGTTGAACAGCTGATGATGTGATAAGGCATTGGTTTAGGCTTGACCCGAGGATTGCATTTAAGTACATGTGAATAGAAGTAGGATTGTGTATTGTGAATATCTTATATAGTGTTGTTAATCATAAGTGTGAGAACTCTTTTTTTTTTTTTTTTTAATTTGAGTAAGTTGAGAACTCTTAGTCTTGTGTAATATGGTGTTTCCACTCTCTCTTACACTTTTGAGTACAATTCTAACTTTTCTACTTGTTTCTGTTAATAATTTCTCTCTATTATAGATGAAACATACCCATCCACATGGGCTGTATTCGGTACATGTACATGACTGATGCAATTTGGATGACTTGCCCTACTTACAGTCACAGTCCTCCGTGGTGTTCAAATTGTTTGCTATTGGATTTGTTTTTCTGTTTAGAATGATCCTTGGACTTTTGTTTCATTATTTGAGCTTTTCTTGACTTGTTCTGCAAACAATTTGTGGCATCTGAAAGCTGACCTATACTTCCGAAAACTTACAGAAAGAATTGGTTTCCATATTGTGATCTTACCACATTAAAGACAGAAGCATAACTTACCAGTTGGTTGCTGTAAACCCATTATTTGTTCTTCTTAGGTTTTTTATTTGGCAAATCTTTTCTCTGTATGCATCAACACTCTTAATCATCTTTTTGATATAATAACAGGTAGCTGACTCACTTGAGAAGGGCACTGAGCATGAAGATGAATACATGATCAGTGAGAAGGAGCCCCTTGTCAATCGGTAATATTGTTATCCTCAAATGCTCTTGTCATGTTACAACAATTATCATTGATTTAGCTTTCAAGAATGACTTCCTTCTATTGTAGGTTTATTTCCATTCCTAAAGACATGGGAACATTTAATTGTGGGGCATTTGTTGCTGGGATTGTAAGGGTTAGTGTTTTTTGTTTTTTATTTTTTATTTTTAATAATTTGTGAGTTGTTCACTAAATTTAACTGATAATCTTGTTATAATCCCCGAAATATGTCTTTTTGTGTAGGGTGTCTTAGACAATGCGGGCTTTCCAGCAGTGGTAACTGCTCACTTTGTGCCAGTGGAAGGCCAACAGCGGCCGCGGACCACCATTTTGATAAAGTTTGCTGAAGAGGTATATTCTATATTGTTCCTTGCACTTTTTTGTTTGTTTTGTTCAATAATCCTCATCTCTTCCTGCCTCTTTCCTAGCAGAGTGAATTGAAATTATCTTTTTGATTTATCATTGGAAAGTCAATAGGGGAAGAGATTGTAGGAGATGAAGCATACGGACATTCGTTGTTAGAGGGACTATCAGCCTAGCCCTCCAGTCCACTATGTGGGAGAGCAACCCATACCAAACAAACTTGAGTGACACACATCCATCCATCTTATCCTTTCCTAGGCAGGTAGAAGGAAGTTGTTGTTGATCAAAATAATATGTAAAAGCAATACAAGGGAGTCACTAGGATAATGCATAATGGACATAGTGAATGATGATGAGCTGCGGCCATCTACAATTGCACATATATTCATATTTGCTGCAGCAATTTCTTCAAATGCACATATATTCATGGTTGACATGTGCTTCAATCTTGTCTTCTCTCGAATCCTTTCTTCATCTTTCACTATCCGCAACTGGAAAGAAGTCATGAAAAGTTTCTCTTTCCCAAAAGTAGCAACAAAATGGAAACCTCATTCAATCCTTCTTTATGAAGGATTTGACCTAGAGAGTATGGAAGCTGACTTGGTATTGCTGTTCACACTTCCATTGAATAACTCTGTTCTTTTGAGAAAATCAGCAAAAATGCATGTAGTCCTAGTATCAAACACATATATTTTTGACCTACTGGAACTTATTTTTTGTGTCATGAATTTAGTCTCTTGCATAGTAAGATTCTTATCCTCAATTAATGTTTCCCTTGGCGCTTCAGACTTCTGCCCATCTTTCTCTTAATTCTTTGGTATCTCCTTGAATATTTTTTACTTTGCGATTTTGGAAGCTGAACTGTTTTTTCTCCCAGTTCTGTATAAGAGAGGGCCTAGGGCTAGCACATCTCATTTCTAAGGTTTCGTGTTTTTACCTCTAGTGAAATGTTGCAGTAATGTCATTCCACTCTACCAACCTCTGTTGTCTGTTTCACATAGTTTCACTTCTTTTATTTGATCCATCAAGGATCCATCTTTTCATGAGAAAGAACTATTGCCACCTTAAAAGGGCGGAGTTGTCACTGCTTAATCCAGGAAATGCTTTGTTAAGCACTTTATAACCATAAGAGAAGAACTAGTCATACCAGCGACAGGTGCCTCTGCTGTTTTATGCAATTCAATTCCTCTTGACATGGAATTTTGCAGCTTGTGGGAGAGAACCCAAATGCTATATTTTTACTTTATCAAGCCATGTCTTGAATTTGCCTATGTCTTAAGTTCTGTTGCTGTCATTGTCCTCCAGGTTCTTCAAAGAGAAGCAAGGTTGGGGTAGCCTCCTGACTGAGATTGAATATTCTTGTTCAAGGTCATTTGGTATAAGGTAGATGAAATTTGTAGATGATTAATTGAATCAAACACGAATCCTGTCAGCTTCTGCAGATGTCTTATTATTGTGAAATCTTAAATCCCAAGATTTTATATGCTGGATTCAATCTTATGAGTTTTTCTATCTATAGGAAATTGAGTTTTGATATCTGCTACTATATTTTTTCCTCTCCTAAATGAATTCTCTTAAGTACTGTTGTTTAAGGTGAAGTGAACCGGCTCTTCTGGGAGTACAGCTGCTTGTAAGATTATAGTTTGAAAGTATATTTCGTGTCAACATTCAAATAAGATCTTCTGCCTTCTTATCCTCCTCTTTTCACGGTGATTATAGTTGAGAACCACACCAATGCACATATTTAGATTGAAAATGAATATTTTACAACTTTTTTTTACATGCTCTGTAGATTGTTTTATAAATCTGTTATGGTAGCTAACTAGCTGTTAAGAAATATGAATGTTAATAGATCTCATTTTCATAATTAATGGTAATTGCACCATTTAACCATTTGCTATAGACTATTGTTACCCATTTTTTTTTTATAAAAACAAAAAAACTAGCTGATATTTTTTATCAATTCCGAAAATATAAATAAATTTTATTTCATGACTTAGATGTCATAGCGGTGGATATTGTGAATAGGTGTCTGATGGGTGAACCAAATTTCTTCTATTACATACTCAAAACTCATAGCACATAATCTGACAAAACCGTTTTCTGAGTTGTTGCAATCGTTGTGTGTCAAAGCATATATCAATACAACTTCTTTTTCTTGCCAGAAAAAAAATAAAAATAAAAATTCTTCTATCTTTTATTTTTATAACAATAATTCCACTTCTTCTTTCCCCATGTGAGACCCACAATCTATATAATAATAAGTGTGTTGAAATCCTGCAAACCCTCCTGACTACCGCCAAAGTTCAAAAAACTTTAAGAGCGTTTCCTGAGCATTTCATTGTTTCGACAGTGGTACCTTTAATCTTTCAACAGGGGTAAAATTATATCAAGTAGAATTACCGCACATACGCGTTGCTGTCGGATGCACTCGAGATTCGGTTCATACCCCATCCAACGGTATCTACAGTAACCTACAAACCATTACATCTACTAACAGGAAACTGCAACGTATTGTCAATGGCAGACAGCAACAGCAAGTACTGTTGAATCTCCAAATACGACATAGCAAATCTCCGTGAGTTGTCAGACCAATTTTAACCTTTTTAATTCAAAAATCTAATCAAATCAAATAATAAACACGAGTCATTAATTAACCAAAAACACTACTTTTTGTGCTAAATGAATTTCTCCAACAGATCTCGATGATTTGTATCTGTATGGTGAATGGCCCTTCTTCTTCCTACCTTTTGGCATCGTCCTTTAATTTTTGTTTCTTTTTCTTTTTTTTGGGTAAGGCGCGTCAGCGAGAATATTTAATAGCTCAGATTCCAGTTAGTTTTACAATTAAAAATCCACTTGGGTTGCACACAATTCAGTAATTTAAAAGGCTCGTGTTTTTTTTTTTTGGGTTCTCTCTGAGACTCTCTCTGACAGATTAACCATGCGCGGCTACCTCCTCTTTAGTGTGTGAATGGTAGCTAAAAGAAGTTCGTCCTTCCCTTCTGCCAATGTGATATTGACTTGATTTCATTTTCAATTTAATTATTATTATTATTATTATTATTATTTTTACTTGGTTTGATTGTTGTTCTTCTAATGAAAAGGAAGCTTGGGAAAATCTATATACATGCAAGTGTGTATCTATAAATTATAATGCTTCATCGTTTTCAACGCCTTGTCCCAACTGTGTTGCACTTCAAAAAATCTCTTTGAGCTGCATGTCTTTCTTCTGCGGAATTTGTGTTTCTATTTTCTCATATTGCTTTAGTCCAAGCCAATTTTTTGCTTTTTTAACACCAAGAAGATTGTTCTAGGGAAAAAAAGATTTGATTTTTATGTAAACTACATGGCGTAGGTGCTAAAAATCTTATTTTTCCTGGATTTGGATCACGGACTGAGCTTCTGAGTAGCTTGATTCATACTTGTGAAGCACTCGAGAGTCGAGAACTAGCAGCAGTTGCAGTCTAGGTCGGGCTATCTCGTTCAACCTTGGTTTCAGTAAGTTGCTTCTGAAACATCTCGTTTTATGTTGTATTTTTCCCCTTTTTTTTAACTTGATCTATGAAGTTTTAACTAAGTTTGATTCCTTCTCTGCGTGCTTGAATGTTTAATTAGATAGGGCTTCCGTATGATGAATTGAAAAAAGAAAAAAAAAAAAGAAAAAGAGAGGGTATAGATCTACTGCATTGAGATAGTTTCAGAAAGAAAATAACATTTTCTGGGGTTACAGTGCAAAGTTTCCTTGACTGAAATTGCATGATGAAAGTTGAAGCATTTTTTTTTTTTTTTTTTATTCTTATTCAGAGGAATAAAAATCAGTGATCATGTTTTTTTTCCTTCAAGGCCATTGGCATGATGCTATATTTTGTAGGTTTTAGTTTTAAAATATTTAGCTAATAAAACCCTAAAAACTAAACTCTACATCAGAGCCTTTTTTTTTTTTTTTTAACAAAAGAATTGGTAATTTTATTTACATATATGATCAGATTATTTGGAGTTTGCTCTGCTATAAAGGTGTTTAATTTTTAAGGTTTTGGATTTGCATTTATAGTTTTAAGTTACTTTTGATGTTTTTTATTCTTGATTTTTTATATTTTTTTCCCCTTCTAATTCTCGCTCCAATTAAATCTAGAACTCAAATGTTTTTGCTTATCCACCTCCCTATTTGGAGTTTTTATTTTTCAATTTAATGTTGGACATGTACTACATGAAGATGGTTATAAATGAGAAAGTTAAAAATGTACATGGCCTTTCTTAGAGTTTTGGTAACATGCCGAAACTGTATACAAATAACAGAATTCATAACTTGCATTTTCACAATTTTTAGCTTCTAAAGTTAGACCTACTTAAGTTTTTAGGTTTTACTTGCATAGGAAAGGTTCAAGGTTGATCCTTGTGGAGATGTTTAGTTTACCCTGCTATGATTGTCGCTAATTCCAGTATTCTCCAACCAATGCTTCTTATTCTGCTGCTCAATCCATGCGAAGTTTCAATTGTTTTAGTGCTTATTGTTCGATAGTTGTACATTAAGTGTCTCTCTTATGAAATTCTTGGTTACATTGATAGGCCCGGTTTTTTTTTTTGCTCTTCTATTTTGTTATTCCTAATTCAAATATCTTCATTTCTGTTTTTTCTACTGTATTACCTGCTACCAGATAAAAGTGACAGTGACACTACACTGTATTGATCAACTTAAGTTTGATCAGTTCAATGGAATACTCTTCAGAAGAAGAATCAGATATAAGTGACTCAGAAGTCTTCAACTATGTAGATAAACCATATGAAGAACTCAAGGCAGGAAAATACAAGGTAAAAATTTCAGATACCATTTTTAGATGCCCATTTTGTCAGGGAAAGAAGAAACAAGAATACCGTTATAAGGAGCTCTTTCAGCATGCATCTGGAGTGGGTAAAGGTTCTTCTAACAGAAGTGGAAGACAAAAAGCAGACCACCTTGCCTTGGCAAAGTACTTAGAAGAAGACCTAGCTTGTGAACCAGATGCTATGCAGGTTATAGTTGAGAAGGAACCTGTTGCTAAGCCCCCAGAGCAAGATGATCTGTTTGTTTGGCCTTGGACAGGCATCATTGTTAACGTTTTTGTGGAATCAACGGATGAAAACGCATCTTTGATGCAAAAGGAGCTATCAAAATTTCGACCTGTGCAAGTTCACAGTATTTGTGATGAAAAAGGTCATACACAATATTCTATAGTAGATTTCCGTAAGGACTGGACTGGTTTCAAGGATGCAATGGCATTTGAGAAAGCTTTTGAGGCTGATCATCATGGGAAAAAGGACTGGAATGAACATAAAGAAAACTCTGGTTCGGGTACCCATGGATGGTTTGCACGTGCAGATGACTATAATTGTGAAGGTCCAGTGGGTGATTACCTTCGCAACAAGGGATGCTTGAAAACCATCTCTGATATTGTTCAAGAAGCAACACAAGAAGCACAAAATATTGTCACAAGCCTAACCAATGAAATTGATGTAAAAAATGAAGATCTAAATGAATGGGAAACCAAGTATAACACAAGAAGCATATTCTTGCGTAGGTTGATGCAAGAGAAGGACTTGCTACACCAAGCTTATAATGAAGGTATTGTTTCTGTTTCCTCTCCTTTAAGCCTTTCCTCCCTCTCACACCATTTCTAAGTGGTTGTATGCATGTTAGAGATGAGGAAGTTGCAGCGTGTTGCTAGGGAAAACACTCGTAGAGTTCTAGACGAGAATGACAAGCTGAAACATGATTTGGAGGCTCAGAGAAAAGAAATTGAGCGGCGATCAAAACAACTTGACAAGCATGAATCCCTAACTGAACTTGAGAGAAGAAACCTCGATGAGGAGAAGAAGAAGGTATGCATTTTGACTTTGTACTCTGGCTTAGAGTTGAGATGTCGTTGAATGTAATTTAGTTGTTGAAGTCAGTTTCTGATTGAGGTGAAGGTAACCTTGCCCTTTGTTTGGTGCATGTTGACCTTATAGCACTCAAGTGGAACTTTTGTTATTTTTGAGTTCATTGTTTTGTTCATTAAAGAGAAATTGTTCTGGAATTAAGATTAGATTGTCCACAGTTTATATTACTGATTCAATCCAGATCCAAAGAGGTACTCAATTTCTCTTGGATGGTGGTGATCCGATGGGAAGACCAAGCTAAGAATCCTACTGATGGTTTTTCCAAACTTATTGGCCTTTCCGGATGCTGCTTGGGAAAGTTATTTAAGTGTTCCTCGTATGTTGGCCACCACTCATTTTTTCCTTAATTAGTTCTTTACCAATTCACAGAAGAGGAAAAAGGGTTAAATAACATATGTTTTTAGCACGGCACTAAATGAAGGATTTCTGCTGTCAGATTTCACACATGAAAATAGAGACTATATGGCAAAACCAATGGCAGCAACTGCGGCGTCAGTTTAAAGTTGCTTAACACATAGTGTGGAAATATAACCATAGAAAATTCGTTTGTTCATTAATGCAGAATGATGTGAAGAATAGCTCACTTCACTTGGCATCGATGGAGCAGAAAAAGGCAGATGAGAATGTACTAAGGCTTGTTGAAGAGCAAAAGGTATGCTTCCTAAGTTGAGGCCTTGAGCCCTTGACCAGATCTTGTTTGACAAAATGAAAGGATATTCCCTCCATCCCCCTCCTCCTCTTTTTCCCCAAACTAATATGATTTCTTTGGTTGTCCAATATGCTGCAGAGGGAGAAAGAAGCTGCTCTAAAAAAGATACTTGACCTAGAGAAGCAACTAAATGCTAAACAAAAGTTGGAGTTAGAAATTGAGGAGTTGAAAGGGAAGATAAGGGTAATGGAGCATCTGGGAGGTGAAGATGATGCGGGGCGGCAGCAGAAGATTGAAGAAACGGCAAATGAATTGAACGAAAAAATCGAAGAAATGAATGATTTGCAATCTCTGAATCAGGCCCTTCTAGTCAGAGAGCGCGAGAGCAATGACGAGCTACAAGAAGCTCGTAAAGTGTTAATTGAAGTATGCATTCTCCGTTATCTTACCTCTAATTATCTTTGGGCCGACCCTCTTGATGGCATGTTGCTTAATGCTTTCCAAGATAAAAATCTCTTTAACCATGTCACTTGTACTGCACATAAATCTTTATTTTTTTAGTCTCTTCCTGATAATTATATTTAGTCTCTTCAAGATGAAAGTCTCTTGTATATTATATTTTTTATACAAGCAACATAAATCTTGATCTGTCATTCAATACGGTGTAGGGCCATATTTTTCATTAAACCGAATGTAACCATGTCCTTCCTCTATATATCTGCCTCAGTGAATTTTGGTCATTCTATTCTTCTTTAACCCCTCTATCACGCATCCTTTTTGCTAGTGAAATTATTGATCTTTATTTCACATGGCCAAGTTATTTCAACTGAGTTTTCCTCATTTTATTTCTGTTGGTGCTACTTTGAGGCTCTTGTGAGTAGTTTAATTTCTTTTCTTATTTGTAGTCTTGCTATTATTTATAGAGTAGTGTCGCATTGACATTCATGGCAAACATATATAGAAAATCACTTTTAACGCACTATTAAATTGTCTTCGACCATGTGTTGATACATAATTCAAGACAATCCAATGATGCATTGATGGAAATGTTTCTATCGATGTACACCATGGCTGTCACTTTAGCATTTTCCTTATTAATATAAGATCCTCATCTGAGCCATACACATTCTATGTGTGTGCATTGCTTAGCATCACATGGTTAGTCTCACAAAGCATGCCAATTCTACAGCTATATTGTAAAACTGCAATTTCGATACTCTCATTTATTACATAAATTTCAAAATTTACCTCTTTAAGTTTTCGCCCCTTTCTAGTTATATTAGTAGTATCTTATGCACTATCTCTTTCCTTATAAGTTATAGAACTAAGATAGCAAAATCAACTACTTTTTGGTATTTTTATGTTATCATTTTGTACGTACTTCAACTTGTAGTTTTTGTTAAACTTTCATCTCGTATTTTCTATTTTTTATTTTTCTTATATAGAATGCTTTATTATTTTTGTTAATAAAAACTGTATCATTAACAAATAACATACACCAAGGGACCTTTATCATACTTGTTTAGCTAACTTAACTACGATGGAGGTAAATAGATGATGCCTTGACATTCAATGTTGGCGAGTTCTTTTCATTTCGTGTTGATAAATAGTACGTAATGATACTGGGAACAGATGCAAAGTCTCAAGGATGAGGATGGTCCTAGTCAATATTTCTTCGATAGAACTGCAACCATATCAGAAGATCATAATCATCCGATCCATCTCATCTTAAAATGAGTGGCAAAATGTCCATTTTAAACTTGCACTCAAGTTATATTTATTTGCATCCAATCAATTATTTATTTCTACCGAAGCATAAAAGTTAGGCCTATTGAGTGATGGATGCTAAGAATTTACATATTTACTGCATAACCTGAATATTGATTAAGGCTTGAATGCATGATTATGGACTTTTATCAAATGGTGAATGACTTTCCTTTGGTCTTTAGGGTTTGATGGACATGTTGGGTAGCCGTGGTTCTATTGGAATCAAGAGAATGGGGGAGCTTGATTCAAAACCATTCCTACGTGCATGCGAGAAAAAATATCCTAATGAAGCAATGGTAAAATCTGTCAAATTGTGCTCCATGTGGCAAGAGTATATCAAGAATCCAGAATGGTATCCATTTAAAATCATCAGTCTGAAAGAAGGGGAACATCAGGTACGAATTTTAATTCACCTCTAGTGATTCCTTGATTTTCTTCTTTATTTGGCTATGAAATCTCTAGTACTTATGGGTAGTTAATGCGATTTATTGCATGGTTTCATAGTCGATGCCCCACATCTAATGCTTGCATGTAAAGATGCATTCAATGATATCAAACTATCCCCATGGTTACTAGTTCTCATTCCTTGTATTAAAAATTGTCCTGCAAATACACTCATCTGAGTCATCTTTAACTTTTGTTTTTATTATGATGAAAGAATTTTTTTTGGTCTTGTTTCTTTGTTTTATTTATTTATCGATCTATAAAAGATGGCTAACAATAATTCGTATGGTGTTTCTTGCACTTAAGTCTTAATTTGCCTTATGTGGATGTGGAAACTTATTTATATGCTTCACTTAAAATAGTTGGAAGGGCGGATCTTGGCGCAATGGTTGAGGTTGCTTCATTGTGATCTGGGGATCACTGGTTCAAATCTGGAAACAGTTTCTCTAGGTAGGCAATGCTTTTTCCTCAGATCCTGCAATGGTGGGAGCCTTGGCACTGGATATGCCCTTACATACAAATAGGTGGACTAGGTTTAGAGTCAAATCCAAGCATGGACTGGTAAAAGCCATCCACAATCTAGATCAGTCAGTCATTGGTTGTTGTGTTCAAAACCAGTCCAGTTTGGCAATTGAGACAAATTGTGCCTAATTACGTTAGTTTTAAAAAAAAAAAATCGAGACTGGAGTTATAAGGAAGGCTTGAGGTCGTATACTCGTATTTGTCTGAAACAAGTTACTTCAAAGCCTCCTTCCTGTTTTTTTTCTCCCTTCTTCCATCTTCATTCTTCTTCTGCCAAGCTTCTAAGATGACCGTTGAACTGCTGCAAAAGCACTAATTTTCAAAAGGTGCCAGCCCAGCTTCAATGGGAAATCTCTTAGTTCAATCTCTACTAGGAGCTAGACTTTAGATAATGTATTCAATTGAGTTGAAACAGGAAGCTCTAACTAAATGCATGGGTAAGAATGAATCAGTAGCACAATGACTTGTATATAGATTGTTGGGTACACTATGGATGATTGATGATAAATCTTTATTTTCATTTAATGGTTTAAATGAAATAATATTGTATAACTTGCAGTTGGCAAGAAATTTTGTTGAGTTGAGTTGATTTAAATCTAAAAATAGGACGACTTTCATGATTAGCAGTCTAATTGCTGAAGTCTGTTTCAGGTAGCAGGACCCCTTGAGTCACTTATCAAAAGAGTATTAGTGACATCTTCCCATGAATATGAAATCCGTACATGATTTAGAGTCAATTTATTTTATTATTTATTATTGAGTCAGTTGGTGCTTACGAAGGTGCATATTATAGTGTGAAATTTTGATTTATACGAATCTGTGAAGTAGAGGTGTTATTGTGATACATGTTATGCGAACTCCTCATTTTTTTAGTTTTGGATGAGTAACTTCCCTTATTTCAACAAAATCAGCTTCAGAGATACACATCTTTCTGATGCATGTTGCATGACAGTTTGTAATTTAACTTTAAGCATTATGCAGTGTAAAGTATAGTGCTTACAGCCCCTGCTTTTATAACTTTACTTACCATTTGCTATGGTTTTTTTTATTCTTGAATATAAACAATTAATCTATCTATTTTTAGTGAAAAGATCTGAGACCCCTATTTCAACTTCTTCAGTTTGAAATTGTTGGCCCAGGACTGAAAGTTCTCAGCTTTCTTGTTGTGCCCTTATTTATGCTCATTCTTAATACTTGAAATATATTTGATCTGGATTTAACTCATAATAAGCAGAGGAAACATTGAGTGGCTAAACTTTTTATAAATTATGTTGGCTGCAGGCAATAATAGATGTGGAAGATGAAAAACTAAAAGATCTGAGACAAGACTTCGAAGATGAGGTATACGACGCTGTTGTTGCAGCTTTAATGGAAGTTAACGAGTACAACGCTAGTGGGAGGTATATAGTACCTGAACTTTGGAATTTTAAGGAAGGGAGAAAAGCAACACTGAAGGAGGTTATTGATTTTATACTTAGCCAAATGAAATTGGGCAAGCGCAAGAGATGGTGAACAAAGGTTTGTATCCTTCTATTGTACTACATTTGAAGGTTATTTATTTGTGATGTGCTGGAGTTCTTCAACGTGTTATCACCCATACAATGACATTGAAATGGTTGAATGGCCAAATTGGCTTTCACAATTCTAATAAAAAAAAAAAGTGCATCTTGGGTGGCAGGGGGGAATCTGAAATTCTGAATGATTGATAAAATAAGGAAAAGACATCATGGATGATATTTTATGTTTGTAAACGATGGACATAGCATCCTTTATCAAATCAAATATGATAATATCACTGAATTGTGTCCTCTTGACTCGGATGGGATATGCCCGAAACTTGCTCGTGCATTTGAGGTCTTAATTGATGAGGTAGTCTAGTGATTTCTCCATGCTTGCACATATAATTAAACTTGGTGGATTATTTTGGCACCTGTTTTCTGATTTTTGTGCTTGCAATGTGCATTTGAAATTGCTTACAGTGCAAGTTGGGCTACTCTCTCCAATGAATTTGTTTTTTTTTTCTTTTGAGGTTAGTGGGTATCAAGAATATGATGGTACTCTCTCCAATGAATTTCATTTTAAAAAATAATCATGCATAACTTAATAGCTTCATTCATGAATGATGAAGTTACAGGTTCAATGCTAAGAGGTTAACCTATCTCATCTGGTTTTATTCACGGTAAACGGATCAACATCAGGTCATCTGTTTTGTTTGAAATTAAATCTCCTTTTTTTAATATTTTGTAATTACATGTAGTTATAAGAAAATTTTCATACCATATTTATTTAGGAAGAATCTTTCTTCATTTTAATACATACTTAACAAAAAAAAGCTAGGCCCCTCCATGCATACACACTAGCAACTGTCCGTTTAAGGAACATCTTTAA
The DNA here is from genome assembly GCA_035771175.1 of Paratinospora sagittata. Taxonomy (NCBI): domain Eukaryota; kingdom Viridiplantae; phylum Streptophyta; class Magnoliopsida; order Ranunculales; family Menispermaceae; genus Paratinospora; species Paratinospora sagittata. The sequence goes on from CM069604.1 coordinate 35,671,429, forward strand.
GGAGAACCTACACAAGTGAGGATGATGATATCACATGAAGAAACCCAGCGATATAGACTTGCCAAGAACCAAACCAGAGACAAGTCAAGAACAAATTTGCCAAAGTCTGCACTACCCTGTTGTGGTCCTCATCTAACATCTAACATGGACATAATTCCAGAACACCTATTATGACCAAACATTAACACACGAGAAGCCACCACTAGAACCCCCAACTAACGCTTGACAATCGTTGATGCTTCCCAGCAAGCTGATCTGCAAAGGACCTTCAGAAGTATTTTCTACTTCCAAAAGTCTACCAAACCACATCATCTGACGATGACATCACATACTTTTCTAGTATTCAATTGAATCATAATTTTGAATTCTGCAGATTCAAGAAGAATCCCAACACGATTTAACTTGCTTACCTAGATAATATCATGTTTTATGCCAACCTGTTGAGCCTCTCGTTGACAGCAACAGATCACATAAGACTAAATTGACTCCAACCATTAAGGCCCGGCATGTGCGGTCAAGTTAAGATGAGAGGAGAGAGAAGGTGAGTGCCCATCCATTGACAGGAATAGGGGCTTTCAGTAAGTATTTACTGATGTATTTAACACTTGATTCTTCAAAATCTGCAGACACCTTGACATCACCTGTTAATGGGCAGATTTCCATTTTCATGCATACAGAAGTATGCAGGGAAATGCTGGAGAATAATGCACAATAGTCATTCATGATGTATGAAGATCTCACCACATCTAACTTCCTAGGACTTTGCCCAAGTCACTGTTGACTGTTGTATGGTATTCAACCTGTAACAGGAAACAGGCTTCACAAGAACTTCCAGAAGTAACTGCTTATAAGTTGCCATCATAAACTGAAAGGAAGCATATAAACCAGCATATTTTTGAAAATGCATCATCCAGGAGTATTTCAAAGCTACAAGAGCATTGCAACATTAACAGTCGTTAAGCCCAACCAGTTCCAATTTTGTCAGGGTTAAAACCAATCAAACTCAATTATATTGACTATGACCAAGGGCCCGTCTCCATGCATGCCAAGTACTGATTCACAAGATGCTGAAGCTACAGGAAGTAAATATAGTTTGCAGTCGGTAATAATGCTAGGCGGTTTTAACTTTGTTAAAGCCAATCAAAGTCAACCATTTACAAATATGTTTTATGGAACAAAGGGTTGATCAATAAAATAAAATAAAAATGTTAACAAATTAAAAAAAATACATTCAAGCAATGGTAGAAGTAACTTTAACTAGAAACAAAATGAAACAGGGCCAATTAAGATGAGTTAAACACAGAAGACCATGAAATGCACAAGTTAGAGAGAAGTGATGAGGGTTAATTAACAACAGTTAAGTAGATTTTCTATCATCATAGGAGTCCTAGATAATTCCTTTCTATCACAAATGATTATTTGGTCAGTTATGATATTAAAAGATTTATTTTCTCTAATTTTGCAGCTACTTTTCGAGTAAGGATTTTTTTGTCTTCTAAACCTACTTTTTACCTTTTTTCAGCTGGTTAATATGTTTCAACATTTTAAAGATTAGACAAATAGAAATACTATATCTTCTACAGTAGGAATAAATTTCTCATGATTTTGATACCTGCTCACTGTTTTCATTTTATCTTCATCTTCTATTCTTTGTGATATCTAATAAATTTAGTTCATTACTTTAAGAACAAAATATAAAGAATAGCACCAGTCAAAACATGGCTAAGGAGAAAGAAAGCGGAAGCAAATAGATATATATAAATTGGATGTACCATTAAGAAGACACAAGTAACTACTTGAACTTGGTAATTGTAAACTGACGGCCATCTCAACAACATCTTTAGCCTCCACTAATAATTCAATCAGCATAAGTAGATAATTGAAAAAAATCATAAATGCATTAAGATATCAAAAGGTTCACATGCATACCCAACTCGGAAGAAGACAAAACCATGCAAATCACTATACCAATAATGAGTCAATCATAATTTCAGTGCACATGAATAGAAAAAGGCAGGTAAATAGTTCCTCTAGTGCAATTCACAGTACTTTTTTAGCATGGAACTGGATGATAATTGAAAAATACTCTCTTACCTATTTAACACGTTAATTGCAAGATCTCGAGGATATATGCATTCCAAGGTATAAATTTTGCAAACACCTAACAAAATTCTTTGCCATGGTTTTCGTGTATACCAAGCAGGCCATAATTGCAAAAATGCAAAATCAAAAAGAGGCTTTGAAATAAAGAGAAGGAAACATAAATCACATAGATTCTTACCTGAAAAGGGAGAGCTACATGCTCACTTATGATTTAATAAAGTTTCCTAGCCTTGTCAAACATTGTATACAAATTCATTCATATGAAATTGGTGGCAAATCCAATTCCAAGCACAAAGGTCTCCGTGCAATCCATAGTATCAACCCAGCTGAAATGTGGAATCAAAGCCAATTCATGTACCCATGTCATGAGGAACCAAGTGATTCCAAGTAACAGAGACGAAAAATTGCTGACAAACACGGATGTTGGTAAGCTACACTAACTCCATCAAATTACAGAATAAAGACAACCATTGGTTAAGTATCTTAACCTTTTTCTTCTATGGAATAAAGTAGAGCAAGTAAATAGCACTGCACAGAAGAGAAAAACAACATATGAAATGAAGGCAAATATGAGAGTAAAAAACACAAAGAAACCATTTTTTTCCCGGATAGTGCATGGAGAGAAATTTAACACCACATGTACTCAAACAAACTTTTTTTTTTTTATTTCTTTTATTCATATAGCCTTTTTTCTATTTCAATTAGTATTCTGTCCATTCTCAACACCCAGACCATACAGCACACCAGAGTATTTCTCAGTAGAACCATTAAAGAAAGACTCTTTCAATTTTCTGAATGTACATAAAGTGAGCAAACTATCCGAACCCGCTTGATGACAGATGCCAACTCTCTCCACATCCAACAGCTCCGCAAGCTTGTTCAACCCACCATGGAGGCTATTACAGAACTTCATCAAATGCTTGATATCATAAACAGTGGGGAAGTAAATTTTGATCAGATTGAAGAATCCAGCCTGAGTATCAGGAAGGAACCGGCACGTCAGGAGCTTAAGCAGGTACCCAAAATCATATCCACTATGAAAAGTAACCCAATGCACGTCATTGTTCATAACGATCCCTGAACCCATCAAGAGCTCGCTGAAACGGTAAGCATCAATGCCCTTTTCATTGTTCTTCTTAAAATCTATCCCGCTCTGGCGCAACAACTCGATGGAGTCATGCGCAAAAACGTCGTCGCTAACATTAAACTCTCGGAAATTGAATTGCCATATGCAATATTTGTCGGTTCCACAAGTAGGAAGCTTTCCGTCCTTATCAGACAAAGTGATCCCTAGCTGGATCAACTTCAACAGATCCACGTTTGCCTTCAAAGTATGATAATTATACTCCGAAGTAGTCTTAAAATTCCCAACCGGACGAAGAACAATACCAGGAAACTCCGTGTCCATAGCAATGTAAGGGTAATCATCCACAATTTCCCGAATCAGAGCAAACTCTTCTTCAAGATTATCATTCCAAACGTCCCTAATCTGAACCGAATCGCCTTTGAGTAAAAACGACATCCTCGTAGCAGCAGTAGCTCAAAGATCACATACAGAACATAAGCAGATCTACCCAACAACCTATCCCCCAAATCAATTTCCTTCCACCAGATCTGCCAAATCCCCAACACAAAAAACAAACAAGAACAAAATTAAAACCTACAAACGCAGTTATACAACCAAAATCTGAACCCTAAACAGCAAAAACAATTGTAAAAATAACAAGAGTTCGAAATTAAAAAAAGAGGAGAAGCAGATCCAAGATCCAATATCCAAGATCTAAGATCCAACCTGGAAAAACGTAGTGAAAACCGAGCAGTTGATTCGCAGATCTTGAATTTGTCTGTCCGTCTGTCTGTAAATCGCTTCTTCTTGTATCGTTCTTCCGAAACCGGAAGCGAAGAAACAACAACGACAAATGAAAAAGAAGAGAGTTGCGAAGGAGCTTTTCTTTGTAGGGTTCTTATATTATTATACTTTAAAAAAGAAAGAAAGATAAAAAAATAAAAAAAAACCTTTTAATATTATATATATCAAAAGGCGGTGATTGAAGCAGAAGATGATGATGGAGTAGAGAGATAGAGAGAGAGAGAGAGAGAGAGAGAGATTTAGGTCAACATCGAGGGTTTTGTCGACAATGGAGTTTTCACTAGGAGGAGACGAACATGGCTTAGAACGCGGTTTCTACCCATTTCCCGTCCCATCAACTACTACTAAATGCAGTCTAGGCGCATCATCAGAACACAGAGAATAATAATAATAATAAATCATCAATTAATATTCTTTTTTTTGTCAAACACAAGAAAAAATAAATAAAAAGTTTGGTTAGGGTAATACCGTAATTCCGGGTCACGGGCAGTTACTGAATGGCGCCGATCACCATAGTCATCCGTCTTTGACCACTGTGTACGATTGTAGAATGAGGTAGTGAAATTCCTCTTCTACCCTCGTCTTCGCCTTTGAGAACTTCTTTTTTTATTTTTATTGGTGGAAGCGGAATGGATAGGGTCGGTTTCCACTTTGGATTGGTTCATGTAGAAACGGCAAAATCTTCATTCTTTTTAACGGCTTGATGGTGATGGTTCATGTTTTCTATACACAATTTTTAGCACATTTTATTTTAGCTAATCTCGCAATGGTTGGAAATTATAGAATTTTGTTTTCGATCTTTCAAAATGATTAGATAATTAGCCCAACACCAATGAATTATTAAATTTATTATCAAACTCAATAGTCTTATTCAAGGTAATTAGGTTGGTATAGTTTATGATTCGAATATAATTTTTTATATTTAAAATTTAAAAAAATAAAAATATGTTTGGTTCTTTAAAACCCTAAAATAATTTTTTAATATTTACAAAAAAAAAAAAAACTGTTGATAAAAAAAGAAAAAAAAAATATTATTTTCTGAGTTTTTATTTTTTGGATCATAAATCAAACACATTCTTAAAATTTTATAAATTTTGGACATAGATTGTAGATGTTAAATTAAACAATTGAGATTCATTGAATCAAGTTCACATTAGTTTATTCACATGTATGTTTGAAGATCAAAATCAACTATAATATTTCTTGGTGAATGATAATCATATAATCTTGTGTTTGAATTTATATGATACATTTGGTAGACAATAATTTAGATGTATTAATCGAATAATTGACTAATATATAACTATTTTATTGAATATTAGCATGGTAAATGAACTCCTTATTAATTGATGGTTATGAAATCTTCGTATAATTATATTCATTTGAATAAGTGGAACACAAATTTAGCAGCGTCATTAAAATTCAATATTGAAAATCATATCTTAAATTTTATTTTGTTTGAGGGAAAAATTATCTCATTATATACATCATACTAGAAAAAATGTCAATTTCTAACTAAAATTTAGTACATGCTTGAAAAATAATCTAAAAATATAAGGTTGTCTAATACCTTGTCTTAACATAATTACATATATTTTTTAGGCCCTCATCAAATGTATAATTAATGTTTAAACTATGAGCAACTATTAATTGATAAATGCCATAGTGTCTAATACTTTTGTCCAAAAATAATTAAATATTCGAATTCGATGATAACATGTATATAGGTATATATACATACGTGAGTTGGGAAGAAATGACAGATTGATGCATCATGTACCTACCACCTTATGAATTTTAGGTATATTGATTTGAACCATGAAGAAACTTGAAAATTGATGCATGTAAGTGGTGTCTAATACATGTTTGAAATATAATTAAACATTTGAACTTATTGATATATTAGGTATAGGGATATAAATCATAAAGGAACTAGATGCATGTTCTGTGGTGCCTAACACCCTATCCATACATAATGGGTTGCTAAAATACTAGAGAACATTTATCTATTATTAAATATTTATATCTTTGTTAACAATAGCTTTCATAGCTCAGTTGGTTAGAGCACCCGTTTAGTAAGCGGGAGGTCTTGAGTTCAACTCTCAATGAAAGCAATTTTAGTTACTTTTAAAATATTTTTTTATAGGAGATTTTCCGTAAAGGTGGTAAGATGTTCATCAACCCGACCAACGAACCTTTTGGGTTGGGTTAAATATGTAGTTTAGGTTGAGTTGGGTTATTTTAATTACTTTTAAAATAATTTTTTGTAAGGATTTTTTGTAAAGGTGGTACGGGTGTTCATCAACCGAACTAAACCGAACCTTTTGGGTTGGATTAAATAGGTAGTTTAGGTTGGGTTGAGTTCTAAAATATTTAACTCGATTAATTTGAATTAGGTTACAGGTTCAACCCATAAAAAATTGAATAATCACACTCAAACCGAACTCTAGTATTAGTCTTAAAGTCATAAATTTTAGAATTACATATTTATGATTTAGAACTTTAGTAATTTAAAAAACAAAAAAAGCTTACTAATGTGAAGCTTAACACTCATAATAACTTAAAATTGATTTATTTAAAATCTTTTTTGTGTCTTTTTTGGCTTGACCGTTTACTTGTGTCTACATTATCCGTTCTTATGTGTATTTTTCTAACTGTTCGATAAGAATTTTTAGTGTTTAACTATTGACACTTTGTAGCAATGTAAAAGTAAGTCCCTGTAACAAGTTAGGTTCATATTAAGTTTTAAAGACATAAATCAATAAGAGAATTAGATCATTATCATGAGCATGAGTTTCATAATTATCAATTTAAGTCATTGTAATAACATACTATAAATATTGGGTAAAATAAAATAACCACCATAATTTGCTTTGTAGCAATTGTTTTGTAAATTATTGTTCGAAGTTACTAAAATTAGGCCAAAGTCCAAACTGACCTACTGACCCAACCAAAATCGAAATCGAACCATTTGGGTTGGGCGAGGTTAGGTTGAAAGATAGATTGGGTTGGGTTGAGTTTCAAATTTAGCAACTCGAACTATTTGGGTTAGGTTAGATTTTGGCCTTAAATCGACCCAACCTAACCCATGTACACCCCTACCACTTAACATAGCACATGGAGTTTCTACAAATGTTGGTTAATTTCAACGGTGTATATCTAAAATCTTTCACTTGAAGTTAAAAGTTTAATTTTATCCCTTCTCAAATAAATAAAAATTTTCACTCTCCGAATTAAAGTGGAAGCGAGACTATGGTAATTGGTTCACTTATTTTCAATCTAAGGCCCTTGTGTTCTTTAACTCTGGTTCTTGTGTTAGCATCGTCAGACCTTGTGTAAACATAATAAAAAAAGGAGTTGTTTTATTCAAAAGGGCAGCTATTTAAACCACAAAAAACTTTCTTTCTATGACATTTTATATCTACCACAAAATATAAAAAACTGATATCTTTACCACATTAAACTTTCCCAAACACCCTTATCATTTTCTCTCATATTTCAACCATTTTCAAAATACCATTTTCAACACTCAAAACCTTAAATCACTACACCCAAAACCCTAAATCACTATGAAAATCTTTTACTTCATTGCTATAATCTTCTCTTTAACGAAAAAATCACTAAATTGGTAAGAGATTTGTTGTTTTTTTTTTTTTATCATATTTAGTATTTAGATTACGTGAAATCAAATGTTTTAGTGTTTTTGTTAGAAAAAAACGTTGCCAGAAGTTGGAGGAAACAAGATGGGTGAGAAGGAATCGTGATTAATTTGGACCCTGTGATATTGAACCGATCTCGATTGGTTCAATCAGAGATGACTGAACCTATTATTTTAGGTTTTGTCATATCCGATCAAACAGTTAAAAAAAAAAACAAAATTACATTTGGTTCGAATTTAGAACATTTGGTTCGGTCATGCAAGATCGAACCCTGCGACGAAGAGTTTAAAAAAAAAACTTTTCAATTTGAGAAAAAATAAAAAAAAATAGGGACATTTTTGTATAATTACCCAAAGGCATTATTGAAAATCAAAATTAGTAGTTTCTCAATTAGCAGCCCTCTTATTCAAATGTCTAAAATATTTTACGCTTCACCTCATTTCATCCACAACTTCACTCTAGAATAGGGCCAACTAAGTAGTAATCCAATATGGATTACAAAAATATACGTGAAAAAATCTTTACCGATAATATACGTAACTCTCATCAATTACTTTATACTATAAATATCACACCCTAGTATATAGTACATCATAATGTCTAGTACCCCGTGATGTAATGGATATGCATACCTCAGCTATAGTACTACATAATATTATCACATCTCAGTACACAGCCTACCGCAGACTCATTTTTGGTATTTTCAAGTTCATTTGTTATATGTACACATGACTTTAAAGGTCTTTATATGTGTATTATATATTTTGATATACGTATATTTTAACGTATGTATGTAAGTAAAACTACGAACTGTTACAATAAACATATAAAAATCATGTAATGGTGAGAGAGTAGACGTGAGAGAGTAGACGGAGATTCTTATTTTATTTTTTGTCAATCGAACTTATCCCTAACAATTTATTAAGCGCGCAAATTCAAGTTATTGGACATATGTAATAGTTTAATGCACTCATTGCATTCACATCTAATCACGATATTATGTATTATGTTGGTATCACAATGCGAGACGTGCCAACCATGACTAGAAGTGTACAACAAAGTATAAAAAAATTGTAATTAATTTGTTTGAGTTTGATTAATTTATTCGGTTCAACATGATTTAATATGCTATCAAACTAAATGCAAAACATTAAAAAGTTAGGGTTAATTAATAAATAAAACTCCAGGAAGTTTGTTTAGGTATTTAATTCTTAATCTGCAAATCTTTTTTTTTGTCTCCCAGTGGGCACAATAACGAAAATACCACCTATTTTAATGACAACTAATTAAGAACGAGGCAGACTCAAATAACAAAGGCTTAAAGCCCCAACATTTATTATATTTTTTCCTTACAGAAGACCATGTCCAACATAAGGGTAGGCGGGTACCTGACCAACTGCTAGCACAATTGGTTAGCAATTGCAAATCTATTTTGATGTAACAAAAATAAAAATACAAAAAACATAATGGGCAGAAATTTCTAACCACTGTTTCTATTTGGTCGATAATTTATAACTTTTCATATTAAACCTAATAAGCTATTAATACACTTTTTTTTTTCCGAGTTAACACAAGGTTGCTGAGACCATTCAGTAAGACCAAGAAGGTGAGCAACAAAGAAAGAAAATCGAGTTTCTGTGATTTTAAGTGAAAGAGTTCAAATACATACCATTAAAATAGTCAATCGTTTGCCTATAATCGGCTTTTATTTATTTATTTAGCAACAAAGTAAAGCAGCGATTGGGTGGTGATATGAATTATTATTATGACTTTTTTGACGCTGCATTGACGCCTCAAAAGCCCCGAAAACAGAAAGTGTGACAGCAGGGATGTCAATATTCTTTGAAAAAAAAATATATATACATATATTCTTTGGAGCTGGAAGACAAAATGTTGGATTAGGTACTTCGAAGAGAACAAAATTCTGAGCCCAAATTAGGGACTACATTTTGACGAACCCTTACATGTTGCTTGGACTCAAATATTAGGAAAAATAAAATAAAAAAAAGGTTTGATGAGTCCCTATCTATCTATTAAGCATGATTACCATATCCATAAAATAATCTTGAATTATTGGCCCTCCTCAGATAAATAAATAAAATTTTATATGATCAAGATGGGCCCATTCCCCAATATAAATGATAACTAATTATTTTAAAAGAAAAATATTTTAAAAATACATTTTATTAACATTATCATAAAAAAATATTAAATCACTGTAAATTATACATAAAAACATAATTCAAGGCGATTCAATAATTCTTAGAGATAATATCAATAAAGTGTGTTAGTAAAAAAATACTCGTTTTAAAAACACTTGTTGTGTATATGTTTGTACACTGTGTGAGGACAGAGAAAAATTACGTGTAATATATATATTTAAGAAAATTAATTAAAAACAATCTAACGAAACAAGGAAAAGAAAATTAAGGAGGATATCATATGAGTAAGTAGCGAAAATATAACGTATTGTTATACAAGTTATTCGTGCATATACATGTAAAGATACATTTATATTATAGAACAAAGGGAAAAATTATAAAATCTTAACTTAAACTGGTATTTAGTGGGAGTAAACTTTTATTTACTAGAATTGTTTACGGTTTTCAGTAAAAAAAACTTTTTTATTTTTTTATTTTTATTAAGCATTACGCTTTTTTAATAAATCATTTTGGATTGAACCCAACAATGTCTTTTGTGATGAGTTTCAGTTTTAGCTTTCACAAGAAAATTAAAAAATACAATACTATATATATATATGCTTACATTGTACATCAAGGGACGATATTAGTTAGGATCAAGTGCATGCGTTACTATTGACTGATAAAAAATGATTTTACAATATTTTTTGTATCATCACTATTAATAAAAATTATTATTGGCCGTTGACTAAGACATTAGTCACTTTTGATGGTCAACTTGTACATTTGTAAATCAAGTTAATTTTATCATTTTGTCGTTATTTTCTTCTCGTATTACTACATACACACTCACTTGTATTTTGTAAAACCCCTGATATTATTTATCTTGAAATTTATTTCCAATTGATATTTCGATAATTTACTATGACACAAAAATCTATTTGCATAAATAGTGAGAAGTGGATAAAAACTAAAAAAATATTGATATAATGCAAGTTTAATTTACACATTATTATTATTATTACTACTATTATCATTTCAGTGCTTTACGGTGATTCGATCAAAATGGCAATTTTTCACGGGATTTAGAGTACCGTAAGCTCCGTAACATAAGCAAGCGGGAAAAATATCCAAATTCCAAGGTGCAACACCGACATCAAACAGCCCCACCACATTGAAATATAATTTCTGAGAAGTAAAGGAAGCGAATAAATCTTTACGCTGCAACCAATCAGCTCACTGGCTTTGATCTCCTCAAAGAAATTCTGCCACCTGGCACTCTCCCAACCTGCCCAGATCTCGTTCTGTTAGGGCAACTTCTTCGTGTCTGTAATGATCTAATCTAATCTAATCTAATCATTTTTCTCCCTTTTATATATAAAAACTTTGGCCAAATTGCCAAATATGTTTCCACGTTCTTGTATAAAAATATCAACCAACCGAATCTCCGCCATCTCTCTCACATTCTCTCTCTCTCTCTCTCTGCTTTCTTAGAAATCTCGCCAACCATTCTCACCGTATGGTCGATCGGACACCAGATCTGGTTTTCTTACTGAGTATGTTCCTGTTTTGATCTTCTGTTTCTCACTTTTTATTTTTATAACTTTTTATTTATTTATAATTTTTTTGGATTTCTTTTTGTTAATCTATGGTGATTCGCTTTTTTTGAAACGAATTTGGTGTTTCTGTGTGGAATGCTTGATCTGCAAGCTTAATTCGGCAAGAGTTTTTAATGTGGTGGATGGACTAAATTGCAACTCCGATGTTGTAGATGATTGATTATTACTTACTAGGGTAGATCAGAACATGCTTCTGCTACTGATGTTCATAATCTAATCTCTCCGTGTTTACTTTGATCTTCGGCATTTGAGATGGCATTCGGATGTTGTTAGGTTTGCTAGGAATAATATCATCTCTTTCTTCCATCCTCGTTGGATAATATAATAGTTATTAGTGATTCCTTGCTTTGCTCTAATAGGTTTGGAATTGAAGAAAATAAGAGAGAAAGAAGAGAAATGGAGGACAATTTAGGCGGAGTTTGGTTTGTGATTCAGATACAGTTTTCTGCATGTGAAAATTTGGAAACATAGAAAATGCTTTTGGTTGGTTAAAACTCGAAAACAGTTTTCCGAAATTTACAAAGAAAACATGCTATTTTTAGGAAACGATAAAACATCGTTTTCCAAATTTTTACTTTTCGGATTGTATTCTTATTTTCAAATCACGAACCAAGCGCAGTTAGATTTTTTTTTTTGTTTTTTTGTTTTTTGTAACAATTGTGAAAGCATAAAAATGGACAAGGTGGCGGAGGATTATTTTTTCATTTCTCTGTGAATTTATCGTGTCCACTCTGTTCGTGCTGACATGGCTTTTGATTTTTATGCACTGATTTATAGGTTAGCTATCTCTTTAGTTCTTTGCATTGCAAAATGAATACATTACACCGTGTCTACAATTGAAATCAAAATTCAATAGCTCTCGATTGAAGATTTTGGGACAGGAGGACCTGCTTATATGTAAGACAGAAATAATTAGACTTAAATATTTGTCAAAATACCTGGAGGCACATATCGGAACACTCATGAAAATTGAATTTATACTTGTGGTTGGCCTATGCAGACCTTTGGATATATGATCTTGATGAGATTGATGGATAGAGATGAAATCAAGAAAGAGGTTGGCCATCACGTCAGTATGAGGAAGGGGAAGCCTGCAACAAAAATGGGGTAAGAATAATAATGTGCAATGATATAAAGGATGAAGTTATGGATGTCAATACAATGATCGATTAGATAAAACAATTAAACTTGTTCTTGAAAGCTAGATAATTTCCTAACTAGTGCTTATGCACCTTAAACATGTTCCGGACTTAAAAAAAAGTCTTAAAAAGCATAAAAGAAAGAACTTGACGAATTTCAAGTGGTTCAAAAGACATACTTAACGGCTAGGATTGAACAAGTACATGGGCAAAAATGACTAGGAAGAATGGAAGAGTTATTGGATGATACAAGTATAGAATAATAATAGGGTAGAAAAGTCGATCCCAACATTGGTATTGGCATATTCTACAATTGAATAGACATACTACTAGAAGATAACAAAATAATTTGTAATTTCTTGAAATAGATGAACTTCTTCTTGCTAGCCTGCTATATTTGGTAAGAGGATACAATGAACTTCTTCTAAGGAGTAAGCACCATAAGAATGTTTTGGAAGAGTTTATGACACAAAACAGGTTAGGGCTTTTCTTTTATTATTATTCTAAATTTCCCTATGGAAAAATTGTCAATGCAGAAATAAGGGGATTAATTGCATAGGTTCTAGGAGAGAAATGGAATCTTTTCAGTGATGAATTAATTGACAAGGACAAGGTGTAATAAGATTCTAGAGAAGTAACAAATGCTAATGAAATGGCTAATTATATTAAAAGAATGGAAAAAAGATGTTTTGGTTGAATCCTTGAATCCAAAAGGAAACTGTAGTATTTAGTTCAAATGACAATTACAACCAAAGCATTGATTATGAACATAGCAACAAGAAAACTTAGAACATGTAAGACATAGAAAATTGTAGAAAAATGTCACGAAAAAATTTATAGATGCTTCATGGTAACTTGAACTATATACAAGTTTGTATGTTAGAAGAGTGAAATGGATGCATATAGAAGTGCTAGCATGAGGAATAAGAAGGTAGATGCTTAAAGCTAGTTAGAGCATTTAAGAATATAAGGAATCTACGTGAATGACGAGGAGATTAAAGAAAAGTGGAAGGATCTATTATCATGACTTTTAAATGAGCAACATGTGGGAATCTCAACTTAAAAATAGGATTAGAGTAATTGACATCAAATAAGCTTTGATAAGTACATAGGTAGTAATATCCAATAAATGTTTGAAATGTGTGCAAGACGATATTTTATTATGGATGTGGTTAATTAAATGTTTACCAAGACTATTAGACCTGAAGAAAATTAGATAAGTAGAGGAAATGCGTCCAAATACCAGTAACAAGAATAGGGAGAATGCTAAACTTTTAAAAGTTGCTACACTTTTTTGGTAGCAAAGTACGAACCATAAAATAAAACTTCAGGAGAAAGTGGTTCAACATAAATTAAGATATGAAACTAGAATGTCGGATATCAATTTGGATTTCATGCCTGAGAGATCAATGATTGAAGCCATTTTCTTAAGACAATTGATTAAAATGGTTATGTAGAACGTTTTAGGTTTATTTTTCCATTGGGGGCCTTGGCGCTATGGTTGAGATTACTCTATTGCCACTTGGAGATCATGGGTTTGAATCTGGAACAACTTGTCTAAAATGGAGGTAAGATTGTGTAGTATGTACATTGTCCCCTCCTTAGACCTTGCAATAGTAGAAGCCTCGCGCACTAGGTACGCCCTTTTGGAGGCAAGTGCAACCTGTCATTTAGCAAGGATGTTCTAGCTTAATGCACCTTTCTCCTTTAAGCTCAACATAGGTAAATGAAGCTAAAAATAGGTAAGTGGAGATAAGTTAAATGAAGCTCAACATAGGTAGAGTTTTGGGAGGAGGGGGGGTGAAGGATTAAGTAATTTACTCAATTCATATCAAAACTTGAATATAATAACTTGTTGCAGGCCTATTTGACATTCATTCTATTAGTGAATTATTTGTGAAGTTACTATGAAGTATTCATGCCAGATCATCTCTTTATGTTGCATAATTCATCCTATTGCATGATTTAATTTCATGTATTTTTCTTTAAAAAAAATCATGTATTTTTAATACTTTATATTATTTCTTGGGTTCAACTTACAAGTATTTAATATGTTAACTTATTCAAAACTACAAAATTATAGGGTTGTCTAGCAACTTTCTAAAACCTTTTGCTTCAATGCCTTAACTGCTTCTCTTAATATTCATGCACACAAAGATTGAACTTCTCTGTTTTTGTGCATTTTCGTGGGAATCTTGAAATTTCAGGTAGACACTTGATGGTCATCCAAACTTCCCATGTATCATTCTTGATAAATCAAGGGAAGATATGATGGCTGTGAGTTTACCTACTGGTTTTCTGAATAACTCAGATACCAGCATGGAAAATACTAATGGAGGCATTCACATCTATGGTTCTGAGGATTTTTTGCATAATATTTCCAAGGAAAGTATGGATCAAATTCGTAAAACAATGCTGCAACATGAGGAACTATTCAAGGAACAGGTTTGGAGTCTTTCCCTCAAGTGTTCGCTACATTATCTCAAGAATTAAAGAATAGGTTGTGCTCTTCATACCTTTCTTTCTGTGCTTCCTTTGTTTGTCAATATTTGATTCCTCACCGTGCAACAGTTTCATTTTCGGACTACTGTCAATTTTAGTGGCTTTTTTTTTTGCAATATGAAATAATGTATTTCTCGGCATATTTGTTGAATATTCCAAAAAAAATGAAAAAGAAGAAAAGAAAGCATATAGCTCCTTTCATGGAAGATAACTGATCAACAGCAATAAATAGAATCCTATCAGCTGTTTGTCTCCTTATCAACATGGCTTTAAGCCATAATACTTGGCCATGTGATTGAAATAACTGAGAACTTATGAAGAGGGTGAAATATTTGCTCAACTTCTTCTTAATAATTCTCATAAACAAACCATAACTATTAAAAATACTTATCATTTGTTGCATGAACTAATATTTATCTCCTTTTGGCACTACCAGTTTTCATTTTTTCTTTCAGATGATCATTTTATGGTAATGTCCATTATTGCTAAGGTGTCTTTGTAGCTGCTGAGCTTTCGATTTTGTTTTTTCCTCTTAGAACTTAGTATTTATTTTAAGAAATCCTATTCTCTGTCTGGTTAGCTAAACACCTTATTTATACATTGCCATAAAAGGTTCTCCTTTCAACAAAAACAAAAAGAAACATTAACCTGAGAACTTGGACACCAGACTGACCTAAATATATTGATATTCTTTGGGTTGGGCAGGACATCTAAATGAGCATAATTGATTCTATGACCTTGTGAGATTCCATGCTTCATGTCTGATGGGTACATTTTTACCTTGTTGCTAAAGTCAATTGTTGAGGTCCCTCACTATCACTTCTATATTGTTGAGGCTTTGGCTTCTGCTGCGGAACTGCTGTGGTGATGGCTATAGCTAGTTGTGACTCCTTTCTCTCTCTCTCCTCCCCACCCCCTTTTACTGGCATCTTCTCCGGACTATTTCTTATCCTTGAAATAAATAACTTAGTGGACCCTTGAATGACAACAGTATTGCAGAAAAAAGCCTACAAACCACTCAGGAAGTATGATACCTGAGTTCAAATCCCCGTCATTTTCCATTGATTTACCTTGTGTGTGGATGGGGAGGTTTGCAGTTTGCACATGTCTTGAGGTATTGGTTGGTTGGGTGTTCTTGGAGGTATGGCCCCACCCAAAAGGGGGGGGGGGGGGCGAAAGATAAGAATGAGAAGTAGGACTCTTTGATTTTGTTAACTGTCAAGTAATTTCATGATGCTCCAAAGATTGGCTGATAACGCTTCATATATCTCGTTCTGTTGCTGTTGAGGTCACCGGATATTCCATTGGAATTTTTCTCTATCAATGCTGGTTCAATTCTTTTCTTTGTAAAAATGATAACAGTGAAGCAGGATCTTCAGTGATAAAGTGATTTGTACTTTTCTGATTTGAGTACATTTAGATGCTTCAGGTATAATATCTAGATTGTCAGTTTTCACCAGAATATCAATTATACTTAATAAAGAAATCCTCACTTGATTTTTGTTTGGTTCAGGTACAGATGTTGCACTATCTGTACGATTTGCAAAAATCAGCGATGCAAGACATAAGGAAGGCAATATATTCTCAGGCACAAGTGCTGGCATTTGATTCTGACACCATTTCAGATCAGAATTATAAACTTCATACTTTTATTGTTGATGGAAAACCTTTAAGGCCAGCCAATGTTGCTCCTCAAAATCTTGAGGGATCACATGTTCTTTCCCATGATCCTTCCAATGCAGTCAAAGGGTTTACAGCCTTCAGTCCCAAGACGTCCTTCTGGATGAATGATGCCGATGCCAAAACAGTGCCAAATGTTCAGAGTAAACGGAGAATAGAAATTGATCTTGAAAGGCCACCTGAAGATTATATGGATGATATTGAGATTCAGGCAGTGGTAAATTTGTATCAAGAAGTTGATACGAACATCAGTTTAACTGGAGAAACTCATAAGAAAGCTCAGGATTCACATTTAGAAAGAGATCTTTCTGATGTTAAAGTGGATTGTCCAAATCTGGAGCAGACAAATCAAAGGACACTTATGAGTGCACATCCAGAGCCTAGTCAGGGGATTCATCAAAGTTGTGAGCCAGGTAAAGAAACTAAAATTCTTGAAGCCCTTGCCTGGAATTCTTGCATTGGTAATCCAAATCTACGTAAAGCTTTCAAGAGCCAGACAAAGGAATCCACCTCCAATCATCTTCCTGCTGCTGGACATCCTCTTGTTTACGAGGAATCAAAACTTTCTCAACAGGTTATGTCTTCTCCTCTTTATAAGTCATGGAGAAGTTGTTTGATTACATTGCATAAATCTTTCTTCTTTGTTCCTTCTTCGGCTTGACATTTTGGGTTCCCTGTGTGCATTTCCATTCATGCCATCCTTACAGGTAACCCGTCTATCTGGACTGTTGATTAATAGTTTAGATTATTGATTGGCTATACACCATAAACTGTGACAACATTAGTTGACAACAATCACCAAAAATTGTGACCATATTAGTGAAAATTGCCATGTTGATACAAAGTTCCTTGTCTAAAGTATATAAGACATCATTATGGAAGTATTTTGGTCATAACAGTTTTTGAGTTAATCCACCACCTCAGCCTTGAGTTTCTTTATCGAATACCAATCATTAAAGGTCAATTGAGCATATTTCTTAGCATGACCAATAGTATTTGCTTACATGCTTTTGATTTTGCTGTTGGTCATTGCCATGTTAAATCTTCTTAAGTTAGACTTGTTGGATAATTTACAGAAAAATGGTGAGCATAATCATAAAGCCAGTAATTTATATGGATAAATAGTAATGTCAGTGTTTTCGTGTTGGATCTTGCAGGGCAAGTTGACATTTACAGGTCAGAGGTCTCATTCAGCAAAAGATTCTCTCGAATCTGAGGAACAGGATACAAGTCCTCGCCAAGTCAAAGGAAGTTGTAATTCAAGCTCATCCCGAGTTTGTCAATCTCTAAAAATTGATTGCATGAGTACTAGACCCCTTTTAGAATTGGATGAACAAGATAAGGAAAACTCAGCCAATGGAGGGCCACTTACTTCAAATGCCGCGATGTGTCCTCAAAGTTCATCGATACACCAACAACATGACTTGAAGAATCTCAGCAATTTCTTTGTCAAAGAGTTTCTTTCACTTGAAACAAACTCCACATTAAGAAGACCAACTTCATGCTCCAGAAATAGAGTCTCC
The DNA here is from genome assembly GCA_035771175.1 of Paratinospora sagittata. Lineage (NCBI taxonomy): Eukaryota > Viridiplantae > Streptophyta > Magnoliopsida > Ranunculales > Menispermaceae > Paratinospora > Paratinospora sagittata. Next base: position 35,689,665 of record CM069604.1, read on the forward strand.
CCAAGAAGTGAAAATGGTGGAGAGGTTGACCGAAATTACTCTAATCATAAATGCAGCAGCGCAGAATTCTTGGAAGATAAAGTTCGTAAGGACAGTGGTGACGGTGCGTCCACCTTCAAACGTGACTCCTTATCTGGTGTTGAGCATGGTGAACCAGCTCAGGTGAGTCAGTTTGCGGCAGGAGTTCAATCAGAACATGATGAAGCAGCTCGGGTGGCCAACATTGGCATCAAATCCTTTCTTCCATCCAATCATGGCGTTACTGCTTCCCATAGGGATCACGACAGTCGTTCAAACACTATCTTTCAAACAAAATGTGGTCATGGTGAACCTACCACTCTAACCAAAAGTCATGAGGAAACCAGGGACGAACCTATTCAGGAGGGATCTGAAAGCATTGCTGCAAGGATATTGCTCAGTTTTATGCTTGATAGTAGATCAAAGTGCAATGCCAAGGGACAAAACTGTGTGTCACACATGGAAGCAGAACCAACCAGGAAAAATATAGATGTTGCAAATCATGAAACAAAGCGAAGTCTGCGTGCTAGAAGAACCATAAACTACTATGATGGAGGAGGTATTGTGGATGAGTCACTGAAATGGACAAGGTCTCTGCAAGGACGAAGGACCTTAAGAAGACATTGATCACCCCTGCTACCAGTGAATGAATGCAAGCTTCATGTAGACCTCTGATCCTCTCTCATTTTCAATTGATCATCTAAGCTTGTACAACACTTGTGTTTCTTGAGGATTGTAGTGGTACAGAATGTTGCTCAGATCTTGTTGCTTCCCCTTCAAAGGTTAGGAAAACTCAAGCCCATGTAAATTATACAGTTCCTATGATTATAGAAAATTTACACAGATTCATATCCAAACCTTGCATCGTTGCAGAGATTTCATAGCATCTGCTTTAATTAATAATGCCATGCAGGTTTACGACGGTACTTGTGCTGAAAACAATCGAGGAACCTTCCTCTGATAAAACATATGATAATAAAGTCTGTCAGAAGGTAACTGACACTACACTTTCCTTTCCTTGTATCCAAGAGGAAGTATTTGTTAGAACTTGGAGCATAGGATCTGTTTCTTCTTGCAGCGAAACAACTTCGTTAACTGTGTTCACTACCATAGGTTAGGTATGCATGTGGTAATGCTTCTTCATGAGGGAATTTTAGGGCGATTCGAAATAGCATGTACATGCATTCTTATTAAGAGGTCAACAAAGTTGTCAAACCAAGAGAAGTGAGACATCCAGGAATTGCATTGCTACAGATAAGCACTGGCCACTTTATTTTTAATCCCATTTAACATTTGTTAATTTCTTTCCAACAATAGTTACAATATGCTAAACTTCCACTGTGCTTCTCATTCCTCTTTGCTTCTTCAGTGTAGTAGGTAATTCATAAGAAACAAACGATAAAGAAAATACTAACAACCCAGATTGATCAGCATATTACAAGTAAATTTTTTTGTCACCCAATCAAATAATTTGACAAGTTCTACATTTCAAAGCAGCATATTACATCATCAAATTACCAGAAATCAATTTCTCCCAAGTGGAAGAGATCTGCAAGAATAAGTTTCTTTGAATTTCGCTTTCTTCGATGAAGTGAAGATAGAGGCATAAACTTCCTTAGTAGCATTATGTGGAACTGCATCAGCTGCTCTAAACCGTTTAACCAAACCATTCTGTGCTCCCTTTACACTACCATCCGCACTCGAAATCTTCCCATTTCCTTCGCCTTTAATCGAAACTTTCCCTGCAGCTTTTTCATCAATAATACTATGCTTTGTACCACTAAGCCGAGATGATTCAAGACGATGAGCTTCCAAATCGTTAGCCACCACAGATTCTCCATTCTTCACCTTCTTCTCTTTCTTTTCCTTCAATTTCGCTCTCTCTGCTTCCATTCTTTCCTTCAACACAGCCACTTCATCTGCGCTTCCATTAATCACAATCTTGTCCAACTCCGAGAACTCCTTATGGCAAACAAGACAAGCCGAGGATTTCACTTCTTTCAACGCCTTTGCACTCAGAACATGACCACAGCTCCTCAAAGCAAAAAACTTGTACTTTCCATTGAACTCCAGCCCCGATATCGGACATTGAAATCTGGTTTCAAAGGTAATTTCATCATCCGATCTCACCCCTGGAATCACAGAAAGCTGAATCGAGATCATATCCTTCAAACCCCTAATATAACCAAACTCTTTCGGCAATTTCTTCCCCAACAAAGCCTCCACAAGCGGCTGCTTGTTAAACAAGTTCCCGAGCCGATCCACGACGCAAGGCGGTTTCAAAGGCTCGAAGGAGAGAGCACAAGTCGTCCATCTCGATAACCTAGTTTCGTTTGGATCGACTTTATCCGGCTTCTTCGTCGCGTACATATTGAGATAGCAATCGCGGGATTCAGCACCGGTTGCGCCGCCATCACCACCACCTCCCGGAGCTCTGATTCGGAGAATCAGATTAGATGAAGAGACGATTCCGGAATCGAGAAGAGTGGATGTGTCGCAGAGAGGTTTGCCTTGAAACGAAAAGTACCAGGCATCTGGGGTTTTCCGAAGTGTAATCTGCGGTAAGATTGATGATTTCAGTTGCCGGAGAGTCGATTTCCGGTTAACAGTTAGAGCTCGAGATGGAACTCGAAGCTCTGGCGACTGCACGAAGATCTGCATATCGTTCTCGAATTCCATCCTTCGGGTTCGCTTCGTTTCGCTCTGAATCTTCTTCTGATATTAAAAACAAAACTTCAAAAACTCGAATAATACGAATACTTGCAATTTCAAAGTCATGCGTGAAATATATAAATATATATGTAATGTAAATATACATGTCTATCAAAAAAAAAAAAATGTAAATATACACCGTATTTGATGGGTTCGTTGCCAGGCCAAGCGGCCCAAGTCCATGAATGAAAGTTCTGTTCGGGCAGTTCGGCCCAAGTGGAGGCCCATATGAGAAACCAAGATCCACAGAATTCTACGAGCTTCGGTTAACTTCCAGAACGGGGCCACGTGTGCTCTGCCAACAAGACAAACGGTCATTGAACTTGCCCCTTCTTTAAGCTTCAATCTTTCTTCTTTTGGAGAACAAAAAAAGCTTGAACCTTTGATCTGCTCTGAAAACCCTAAACCCTTGTGATCGAGCCAGAGATTCTGCCATGGCGATGCGAATGGCAAAGCTTGCAAGATCTAGTCGTGTGGCGGCTAGCGCTAGAAGCACCGTTTCTTCGTCTGTTCGCCATCATCGCCATCCTCGGCCTCCTCTAATGTCTGTCACATCTGATATTCCCGTTGTTAACATTGCTGGTGCCAGAGCCTTGTCATCTCTAGCGCATTCAAAGATCAATAGAAATACAGGTGTCAGTCATGGAGTCTGGAAAGATTTGCAGCGGCGTCTATCTTACTCTTCTACTCCTTACTCTAACTCTGGAAGGTCCTCTCAGGTTAGCTACTTCCTTGTATTGTTATTGCGTTTGAAGATGGATGAAAACATTTTAAAGGATTTTGGTTTGCGAATGTGAGCCAGAGTAGCAATATTTAGAGTCGTAAATGTCTAATTGGAGATCTTTTGGACGATAATAGTGGATTTTGGTGCTGTTAAATTCTGCGATTGGGAAGAGGGAAAAATATGATCATTGATTTCTGGCAATTTGCACAAATTTAATAAATTATGCTTTCTTGGATCACAAAATAGTAATCAAGGAAGGCTTGGCATTTTTACGATTGGATTGTTATATAAAAGAATTAAAGAATAGAACTGCAATCTGATTGGAAAATCTGGCATGAAGAACTGGCAACAGGAATGGAATGAAGGTTATCTTGCTGGTTGATTTAGAATTGCATTGTTTAGAAGATTCATGTAATAATATGAGGTTTTGTCGGTAAATTGATCTATACAACTGTTAATCAGAGTGGTAATATTGCAGTGGAAAACACAGGGATCAAGTTTTCAATCCAAATTCCTAAATTCCTAATCAACTTCAAGTATGCTGGTCTTCTGATATTTACATGGATCCATGACTCTGTGAACAACAGTGTTTCTTAGTTAAGGTATTGAGGCATTATACTCTAGTGAGGTTTGGAGGGTGTAAAAGTGGTGTATTGCTTCACACTGCAATGTTTAAGTTTCAATTTTCAAAAATATATGTTTGAGTAGCCTTTATGCAGAAGCAGTATCATTTCTCGAAGGTCTTATTTGAACCTTAATCAAGGATTAGAAATATACATCATTTTCCTATATAAAACAATATTTTCAGTTATTTATGAAATGCTGCAGCTTGTACAGCGCTGAACGTTGGGCATTATGAATTTGCTGTCTAAAGGGCCTAAGAATGTCTACACCAAGGCACATATTCTTTCTCATGAACGAGCAAAGGTCAACACAATATGGTCTTTGGGGGACTCCAATATTCATAAAGCTAACATCGCTTGCCCTCTTAACCTTATTATACTTTGCTGGATGACAAACACATACTAAGAGTTGTTTGCAAAAAATTTCATCATAGTATACAAGATAAGAACCATTTAGGATTTCATTAATGAGTTACATGTTTTTCCAATATATCAATCAACCTTAAATAGATTTGTTGATTCCTAGATTCCATGATATATTTGTTAGGTCTGTTATGTCTGTCATCTGTCTCTTTTCCACTTGGATTTGCTTCTATCATTGTATTGTGTGCCAATTGTTGGGTTTTTCCACTGCATTACTGTCTTCTTTAATTTGTGATCTTTTTTCTCTATTCCTTCGTATCAGATTAATCAGTCAGAGTTCACTGAGATGGCCTGGGAAGGGCTTCTTGGTGCTGTAGAAGCAGCCAGGCTTAGTAGGCAACAAGTTGTGGAATCCGAGCATTTAATGAAAGCACTATTGGAGCAAAAAGATGGTTTAGCTCGGAGAATATTAACCAAGGCAGGACTTGACAATACATCAGTGTTGCAGGCTACAGATGACTTTACTCACCAGCAACCAAAGGTATTATTTTTCTCCCCTCTTCCCTTTTGTTGATATTATGATTAGGCTAAGCGTAGGTATTGTACATCAGTTGGGAAACCTGAGTTTAAGGTAAATGTATTTTGTGGCAGGTGGTAGGTGATACTAGTGGGCCAATAATGGGTACACATCTAATGTCTCTCTTGGACAATGCCAAGAAGTACAAAAAAGAGTTTGGGGATGACTTCTTGTCAGTAGAACACTTCTTATTAGCATTTAGTTCTGACAAGAGGTTTGGTCAGCAATTATTCAAGAATCTTAAACTTGATGAGAAGCAGTTAAAGGATGCAATTCATGCTGTCCGTGGAAATCAAAGAGTAACTGACCAGAGTATGGATTTATGCCTTTAGGTTGAAATATCTGTGGTCCTCTCATGATGCATGTGCACTAAAATTGTTTCCTTATTTTCTAGGGTGGATGTTGACTTAATTTCCATTGCTTTCCCTCTTGGATTTCATCCTCTTTTAACTAAATACGTTGACAGGAGAGTTTAAGTATTTGTTGTCTGCAACTATTCGTGACCTCTAATTGGATTGAACGTTCTTTAATTAGTTTAATGTTTATATGTCAGGTTTTTCTGTGTTTGAGTTCTTTGTTTCCAGTTGTGCTTAATTTAGTCGTATTTGTTTAGCTTTTTTTTTCTTATTCTCTCTTATGTCTTTTTCTTTCTGTAGATCCTGAAGGAAAATATGAGGCACTAGAAAAGTATGGCAATGATCTGACAGAACTAGCTAGACGTGGTAAACTTGATCCTGTTATAGGTAGGGATGATGAGATTCGGCGGTGTATCCAAATATTGTCTAGGAGGACAAAGAATAATCCAGTTATTATTGGTGAGCCTGGTGTTGGGAAGACTGCAATTGCTGAAGGGTATATTTTTTATAATGCTAGATAACTAAAAAATCCTATACTGTTCTGTTCTTAAACCTTTTGTTGTAATGAGACATTTACATTATCATCAAAGGATCATTTCTATGATGATTTATCTTATTGTATTTCTGCAATTCTGCAGATTAGCTCAAAGAATTGTGAGAGGTGATGTTCCTGAACCTCTATTGAATCGGAAGGTTGGAGCTTCGTCATTAAACAAACTATGTTCTTGAAATTGGTCAATTCTGTTTAGTTATTTAGAGGATATTATTGAGTTTTAATTTCCGCTCTTGATTAATTTGGTGATTCCAATTGCTCTTTTGTCCTTGTCTTTTGCACATATAAAAGTTTAAAAGCTTCTAGCGTGATCTTATTGTTTTTTTTAAGACGTCAGTAATTAATCCCATCCTCTCTTTTTTTTCTTGTTACCATCTTTGTTTAGGTCACATGTATGGAACAGTTTTTATAGTCACTCAAAGCAAAAATGACAGCTTAGAGCTAGTTGCACTTTTATGAAATAAATCCAATTCAGTGTTTCATCCTTCAGAATTCATGTTGGGATTTAGTGGGATGAGTTTTTGTCCTAACAATGTAGTGTATGTTCTGAAATCAAAATATAAGACTGAGCTTGTTTTTGATGAGTTGATTTAGTTTCTATTGAATCTCAGATTTGGAGCTTTTTCCTGTTTTGCACTTGATTGAATTTCTTTTATCTTTGATTCTGGTACATCTTTTGCAGCTAATCTCGCTGGATATGGGTTCATTGATTGCTGGTGCTAAATTCCGTGGAGATTTTGAGGAAAGGCTAAAAGCTGTTCTGAAGGAAGTTACTGCTTCTAATGGGCAGATAATTTTATTTATTGACGAGATTCACACTGTTGTAGGTGCTGGTATGTGTATGTCTTCTGCATTAAAGGTTTATCATTGCCTCTTTTTTGTTTCATTTCTTTTTCTTTCTTCAGCATGTATATGTCTCAGCCATAGTTGAAGAGGCTTTGCAATTGAGTAGAAACTCCTTCCAGGACTCATCAACTTCTAGTGAAGACACTATAACTTATAGAACAAGAAGTTCTACTGTGGGTTTCAATTTTTGCAGCTAACTATGTCACTCTGCATCAAGTAGTACTTGTATTAGTTATTTTTTATTGTAACATTTGTCATGGATCCTGGGCAATAGTACTATGTGCTGATGCAAGTGAATTTCCTACCAGTTACCCACTGGTTGTGTTTATTGAACCAATAGTTTGACTTTGAGCAAAGATTACCTCTAGAAGAAAAAAGTTCCAAACAATTATTGTACAACTGAATATAAGATAGAGATACAAGTACATATAATTTTATCAATGGTAAGACATCATGGAATTTATCTTGGAAGGCATGTGTGCATAAACATGGTAGTTTGGCTGACTATAACTAAGTGTACCACGAATTAGATGTACAGGCTAATAGTCAAAAAGCAATTATATTTCAGTTGAGACCAATAAATGCCTATGATATAGTGGAGTAGCTAGACTAGCCCCTAAAGTACCTCAAAAGATGAGAAGACATGGTCCTAGGGGTGTAACGGGTTGGGTTGGAGCCAAATCCCAACCCAACCCAACCCAAACTAGTTCGGGTTGGGTTGGGTTGGTCATTCGGATTGAGAATCTTGAAGTGGGTTAAATTATACTTATAAATTTCACTTGCAAATTCTACACTAAAAGACATCAAGTGTGTAATATTTCAATCAAATACAACTATATCAACATGTATAAATGACAACAATTTTAAATTAACCATAAATATCAAGATGTTTTAAATAAATCACATTCATCAACCACTATATCACAATATGACAAATATAAATTGAGAAGAGTTTTATCAAAAAAGTTTCAAAAGAATTTCATTACAACCACAAATACAAATTCAAAATAGTTCAAAGTAGCATCAAGTTGTTAATAACGCGAAAGATTGATGAGTTTGAGTCACTTCCAAGCTTCAATCTTCATATAGAACGAGAGGGAAAAGGGCATTTTTAGAGTAAGGGTTATTAATTGGTTCGGGTTGGGTTGGGTTGGGTAGGTTTTTTAGGCTCCTAACCCGTGAACCAACCCAAACTAGTTTGGGTTGGGATTTTTCAACCCAACCCAACCCAACCCAACCCGCCGGGTTTGGTTCGGTTAGGTCGGGTTGGTCAGGTTGATAAGAATGGTTCACACATGAATGTTAACAAGCAGAGAAGGTAATAAGCACATTATTGAATTAGATATGATTCAACAATATAATAAATTGTGTATTATGCCAAGTTATCCTTTGTGTTCCATAAAAAGTTATCTGCTTGTATCCACTTTATTTTCCTTGAATGATGTAAATCTATAAGTGAGAAAAAAAATGGTTTTTCATTTTGATAACTTGTCTAAATAGATACAATAACTAGGTAGTGTACTTGTTTAAGTTCTTGCATTTTCATATGAAGTTGTTTTTTACCCTAGTGGGGTTCAATAATGGATACAGGGGCCACGAGTGGAGCAATGGATGCTGGGAACTTGTTGAAACCAATGCTTGGTAGAGGTGAGCTTCGCTGTATTGGAGCAACGACACTCAATGAACATAGGAAATATATTGAGAAAGACCCTGCCCTAGAGCGTAGATTTCAGCAGGTGTTTTGTAATCAACCCTCCGTTGAAGATACTATTTCCATCCTTCGTGGATTGCGTGAACGGTACGAGCTACATCATGGTGTTAAAATTTCAGATAGTGCACTTGTTTCAGCTGCAGTTCTGGCTGACCGCTACATCACCGAGCGCTTTTTGCCTGATAAAGGTGAATGTTATTAAAATTTTCAAAAATGGCAAGTCTCCACAATGTGGCCAAGTTTCTAGTTCATTGACGTGGATGTTGTTTATTGTTGTAAATTGTGACTATTCAATCAAAGATTCACACTTGCCAAAACATGGTCAATCACCAGATGGCGTAATCCAAATATTGAACTGTTACGGAAGCTAACCGGATCACGATAGGTTTATCATACTAGAGCAATTTTTGTGTGTGTATTCAATTTATAATATTTATAATCTATTGTGTTGCCTTTGTTGTTTGAGGTCTGTGAACAATCAAGTGGTTAAATTTATGAGTTTATGTGATTAATCATGTAATTCATGCACAAAAGATGCATTTTTACTTGTCATCTACTCTTCACCAACATTAGCTTTTTATGGTTGTGAATCCAAACTTGTTGGTAATTGTTGCTTGCAGCTATTGATCTTGTTGATGAAGCGGCTGCAAAGCTGAAGATGGAGATCACTTCCAAGCCCACTGAGTTGGATGAGATAGATAGAGCAGTGCTGAAGTTAGAGATGGAGAAATTGTCCTTGAAAAGTGACACTGATAAAGCATCCAAAGAACGGTTAAGTAAGTTAGAAACTGATCTGGGTATACTTAAAGAGAAACAAAAGAAACTCACAGAGCAATGGGAATATGAGAAATCTCTAATGACCAAAATTCGATCAATTAGGGAGGAGGTAAGGCTTCTTTTCCCCATGTTCTCAATATCTTTCCAAATTCTTTTTATCTAACGATGTTTTGGACATCTCCTTGCAGATTGATAGAGTCAACCTGGAGATGGAGGCCGCTGAACGTGAATACGACTTGAATCGTGCGGCCGAGCTGAAGTATGGGACCTTAATGTCTCTTCAACGACAGTTGGAAGAGGCTGAAAAAAAACTTGCAGAGTTTAAAACATCTGGAAACTCCTTGCTTAGAGAAGAGGTTACAGACCTTGATATTGCAGAAATAGTAAGCAAGTGGACTGGCATTCCATTATCAAATCTACAACAGTCGGAGAGGGATAAGTTAGTTATGCTAGAAGAGGTACTTCACCAAAGGGTTATTGGCCAAAATATTGCAGTAAAATCAGTGGCTGATGCAATTCGTCGTTCTAGGGCTGGACTATCGGATCCAAACCGGCCAATTGCAAGTTTCATGTTCGTGGGCCCAACTGGAGTTGGTAAGACAGAGCTTGCTAAAGCTCTTGCCGGTTATCTTTTCAACACAGAGAATGCCCTTGTAAGGATTGACATGAGTGAGTACATGGAAAAGCATGCTGTTTCACGCTTAGTTGGTGCTCCACCTGGCTATGTTGGTTATGAAGAAGGTGGACAATTAACTGAAGTAGTTCGCAGGAGACCATATGCCGTTGTACTTTTTGATGAAATTGAGAAGGCCCATCATGATGTGTTCAATATTTTATTGCAGCTATTAGATGATGGAAGGATAACTGATTCGCAGGGCAGGACTGTTAGTTTTACGAATTGTGTTGTGATAATGACGTCAAATATTGGGTCTCGTATTATTCTTGAAACTCTTACAAACACACAAGATACAAAGGAAGCAGTGTATGAAATAATGAAGAAACAAGTTATGCAATTGGCAAGACAAACATTTCGCCCAGAGTTCATGAATCGTATTGATGAATACATTGTATTTCAACCGCTGGACTCAAAAGAAATTGGTCGAATTGTGGAGATACAGGTATTGGTCTTACTTAAAAGCTTTTATTCTCTAGTTATCTTGTTCAATAAACTGTCAAAATATCATTTTTCCTTGTAGTTTTCATGAGGAAGTTTGAAATGTCTCTAATGTAGGATTTTCTATTTGAAGATAAGAGACTAGAAACAATCTTCTGGCATTAATAGCTAATATCCTCTAGTCTCAATTTCACACTAGGAACACAAACACTTCGCATTTGTTGTGTTTCATTGTTATGCCTTTTGGAGCACCCTTTTGCTTCCACCATAAACTTGTTATGATAGGAAGTAATTTAAGATTTTAGTACTTATACTAAGGTTAATGTTGGAGTTGTAGTAAATCTTTTTGTGAGCTTTTTTTATTTGAAAGTCTCGTTATTATATGATAGACCAATTATTTTGTCCAAACTTTATGTTTTGTGGGGAACTAAAGGTTAGTCCAAAAGTCCATTCTAACATCCATTGGAATTTCAATTGATTGCAGTTGAACCGATTGAAGGACAGGCTTAAACAAAAGAAGATTGATCTCCATTGCACAAAGGAAGCTGTGGATTTGTTGAGCACTTTGGGCTATGATCCAAATTTTGGTGCGAGGCCGGTTAAGAGGGTAATACAACGAATGGTCGAGAATGAAATTGCACTTGGTATCTTGAAGGGTGATTTTAAAGAAGAAGATGCTGTCATTGTTGATGTTGTTTCAACTTCAGGCAAAGACCTTCCTCCCCAAAAGAGGTTAACAATCAAAAAGCTTGATTCTGCCATGGATGCTATGGTGGTGAATGACTGAGCCTACATTGGTACCATATATCATACAATCTGAAATTTACTTTATAACCTTGGCATGTTTTGAATTTCTGTGTATAATTAGATTTTTTTTTTTTTTTTTTTAAATATTGTATGAGGCAATTTCCAAAGTTTTTGGTTTTACATGCTAGATAGTGAATTCACATGTTAGTCACATGTGCCAAATTGAGTATAAGGTTATTTAGCCCACGTAATGTGTTTTAACCTTAGAGTCATATAGGCAAAATAGTCATATGATTATATTTTATCTTAGTTATTATCTTTGAATTCTTATAGCAGAAATCTTTATTAAGATTTTAGTCTCATTTATTAGTTTTTTTATCAATTATTTGATACTATAGGCATTATAGTAAATTTTTATTATCTTTGGGATAATGTTGGCACTTAAAAATAGGTATGAAGCCTAATTAAACTTAGTGGGGGTAAATTTGGCTCGTGTTTATTAAATTTGTATTAAGTTGGTTAATTAGACTTATAAGATTTTGATTAATTTAGATAGGTCATGGAGTTTGATTGAGTTGATGAAGTCTATGGGTTAATTATAATTAAGGTTATTTAACCCAATTCGACCTTGGTCAAGTCAAATTAAATTAAATTGACTAATTAGATATATGGGTTAAGTTTAATTAATTAAATTTAGTTAATTAAATATTTATTCAACCTAATATTAACTTATTTGATTTATTAGATAGGTAGATTTGATTTCATTATAATTAATTAAGTCAAATAGATTTTAATCAAATTAGTTTTGACTTATAAGTTTAAAGTGAGCAAAAAGTTTGTTGAGGCAACTTAGTCATTTTTTCTTCCAAATTGAGTATAAGGGTCTAAGTTCACTAAAGTTAATTAAATACAGTCTATTTCTTTTTTCTTATTCTATTTTTTTTATTACTAATTTTTTGATATTAGGGAGGTGTCTTTGTTTTTTTTGGCCAAAATTATTTCTTTCGAATTCAGGCAGGACAGAGGCTTTTAGATTGATCTTCTTAACAATGACAGATAAATGAGTTTACGTCCAAGCTTAAACTTGAGATTTAGACCTCAATTTTATTTATATTCAGATTTACAACCTGTTGGGTTTTTTTTTTTTTTTTTTTGAGGGGGGAGGGGAATAGAATCATTAAGAAATAATGTGAGAGGTACAAGATCCAAATGAACTACATGAGCTATGGTTAAATCCATTCTATTTCGATTAAGCCAAATCATAACTTAATTTGGTTAATTTGATTATGGTTCAAGGACAATTAGCCTTAATTAATTGGTTTTGAGTCATTTTAAGACTAATTGAGCCAATTTTGACAAATGGGTTAGTTTTGTCCACAATTGATTAAGTCAATTGTTCTATTTTAATTTGGTTAAGCCAATTTACTATTTTGCGGTTCGGATTAGCTATTGCCGCCGTGATTTGGAGTTGAGTTAAGATCGGAATGAAGTCAATGAAGTCAAGGACCACATTTGACTTGAAATCAAGTCAATTTGGCCAAGTCAAAGGAATGCTAAAATTAGTCAAATGAACACTATTCATCATCTTCTTCTCCTTCATTTCACTTTACAATAACTACCAACCCTACCTCGGTTTTGTGCAGTTTTGATGTTATACGAATTTATCCCAAAAGTGTGTATACTCCTTTTTTGTTTTTAGAATTTAGAAAATGGCCGTTCTTTTTATAACCTCTCAAACGAAGCTGGTCGGAATTTCTGGGTTTCTCGTGCCGTTTCGGTCAAACTTGCAGATCTCCTCAATATACCGTTGGATGGATATCAAATTTGGGTATGTCGTTTATAACATATATTTCTGTATTCTGAACGGTGGAGACCGTTCTTTTTCACTTGAACGTCAAAGGGCATTTCACTTCTTTGTTCTCTCTTTGAAACGAGGACTAGTCATCTCACGATCGAAAAGAGATTTATAATTTAATTTTTATTTATTTATTTATTTATTTATTTTATTATTATTTTTATCTTTTTTTTTGTTACAGATTTTTCGGCCCTTTGGAGGTGTTTTTTTAAAGTTCGAGGTTCTGCAAGGGTTTAGCTTCTCCTACTTAGAATTTGATGGGTTCGAACCAGTTATTAGGTCCCTCAACCTGTCTCTGGGTCCGCTCTCCGCTCCAGCCAACCAACCAACAGTTGGTTTTATTTTTTCTTTCATCCAATTGATCATTAGTCTGAATTGAATCACGTAACGTCCTCACGTTTTTTTGGAGGGCAATCAATTTTATACATAACACTATTATCATTTAATAAGATTTAGTTTAAGGAAAAAGGTGATAACAGAACCAAGAGCAAAACCTATATATTAAATACTATTGTTGGTACAAGATTTGACCAACACCAATTTATAGTGATGTGAAAAGAATGTGCTGAGCTAAAACTTACCTAAGTGACGACTCGCCTACTTAAAGTTCCAGACCTAAAAGGAAAAAGAGATGAAGAATAAGTTATCGTAAGGAACACCGGTGTGATACCGACTAAAGATCCTCTGATGTTTAAGTTAGATCTAAATTGAGTCGAAAAGTGAATTCACTGTTAATTGTGAAGTGATTGTCAACGAGGTTTTTGAAGTATTTATAGTGGTAAGGGTCCTTAGCCGAAATTGGTAGGTAAGTGTATATCCTGCCATGACAGGCATGTAGCGAATATGACAATCACATGTCTTGCCATGACAAATGCGTGATGATCTGCAAAATCTCGGATAGTATGCAGCAAGTTCCTTGGTATTCACTATCTGCAACTTTCTCGATCGTTACCTACTATACGGAGGGAGGTTCATCAGATCGGCATACCGATCTAATGTGTAGTTTCCTTAGATGGAAGTTGGCGAGTCGCCCTCATCGCCTGCCCGGGGTCGGTACTGCCTAATACCAGTTCAACAAATATTTTTGGTGACGTCATTCAATTAGTTTAATTGGTGTAGTCGATATGTTCATGGACCAAATCGGTATAAGGTATTATCGACGTGGACAATTGCTGTAGTTTAATTGTTTTTGTTGACTTGGATGGTGATTTGTCATCCAGATCGATATATCGAAGATATGGTCCAACAACTATTATACAAGTTACTATGAGAGATAAAAGTTCTTTTTAATCTAATATATTATTAAGTCCAAGGTTGCACTACCCACTAACTTGGGGCGGAGACGAAAGTCTACATGACAATCATTAACGTAATATTAAAATTATTATGTTAAAAATTAAATCCAATACAATTAATTTATATTAATAAAATAATGAATAATATTAGTTAAGTGGGAAAATAATTTAATAGTATTTAGTTTAAGAAATAGAATAAGGTATTTTTTTTATTTTTATTTTTTTTCTAATAATAGAATAAAGTTCGAATGCACAAAAGTTATGTGTATTATTACTTCACACTGTAATGTTTTAAGTTTTTTTTTTTAATTTTCTTAAAAAATAAGGATACGCATCTTGCTTTACACATTAGCCGCTTAGCTGTAACGGATTAGGCTCTTTGGCCACGTGGCACGTTAAAATTTGATATTTGACTGTATCATTGATTTGTTGTCTGATTTTACGAAAATGCAAGTTTTGAAAATAATAGAACGTGAAACTTGGCATGACAGTCGACAGAGGAAATGTTTCTATCGAAGCTTCCCATTCAAAATTTCGGCAGCCCTATGCTCTCTTCCCTACCAACTGACTCTGTACCAATCCATAAGGAACAAGCTACACTACGAGTGACCAGATAAATTTTTTTTATTTTTATTTTTTTTTAAAACAACAATATTTTCAAAATCTGATTAAAGAAAAAACAAAATTCTCAAAATTAAACAGAATTTACGAATGTAAAAAAAATAATGTCTGAATTTAAAATGAATTAGCAAGTTTTACATGCCATTAGGGCCATATTGGTGCATTTTGACTTCGAATTGCGCCTATTTACAATTCATTTATGAATAACAACAAATAAAAAAATGGTAAGTTTTTGGTTGAATTGTGAGATTCTTAAAAGTATCTTGCTTTACATGTAAGCGCAGGAACCACTAGCCCATGCTCTCCACTACTAGCCGCCTCTGTAGCAATTCGTAGGGAACAGGACGTACAAGATCCAAATGATTAAGAAATAATGTGAGAGGTACAAGATCCAGATGAACTACATGAGCTATGGTTAAATCCATTCTATTTCGATTAAGCCAAATCATAACTTAATTTGATTAATTTGATTATGGTTCAAGGACAATTAGTCTTAATTAATTGGTTTTGAGTCATTTTAAGACTAATTTGGTTAATTTGATTATGGTTCATGTAAAGAAAAATGATTGAATATCTTTAGCATAATTTTCAATGTTTGGGCTTATACCAATGAACAAAGGCAATAGACCAAACTAACTAAACCAAAAGAATTAAAAGCAAAGAAGCAATTACATTTTTTTAAGCCATATGACATGATGAATTGCTTTTTGAGCTCATTTAATTTTAAATTACATAAAACGTTAACATAAACAATTTTTTTTATTAATACTTGTAAAAAATTACTAAAGATTATAAAATGAAATAGCATAGTAATTAATCTTCATCTCCGACAACAATGTTTTTCATTATATTTTCCTCAGACATGTTAATGCTTTAAGAGTTCTTTGGAATAAATATGGAAATATAACACCAATGTTTTTCATTATATTTCCCTTAGACATGTTAATGCTTTAAGAGTTCTTTGGAATAAATATGGAAATATAAATATAAAAATAAAAGTTGTGTATACTTAAGAATATGTATAATGCTTATCATCTAAAAAAAAATGTTTATAGTCTAGGATAATTTTGTTTAAAATATTACTTAATTTTATAAAAATGAGATTTAAAGACTTTGTTAAAATTAGTAATTTTTGTTTAATCAACTCTCATAAAATTCCACTCTAATTGGTGTTTCTCAGGTGTTTTGAGATGAAAAAAAGAATATTAATCATTTTTCAATATACGTATCATACGGTATGAAAAACTTTTCATTGTATTTTTTTTTTCGTATTGTTGATCAACTTGTTTTAAACTGTTTTGAATAGTTTCTTTTGGACAAAAATCTTGAGGTTTTACATCAAGATACAAAGCTGTGTTTTCAACATTTTCATGATTTCAAAATAAGAAAATAAAAAAATAGCAAATTTGATTTCAAAAGGATAATGAAACTAAGGCGTGGTGAAGAGTAAAAAGTTTGAAAGGTTAGTCATTTGACTTTTGTATTATCCTTTCTTATAAAATTATTTTTGAGAGACAATATTATTAGTTAGTGATTAAGGTTATATGGGACATGCTGGGCTTAGACTGAATTAACCTTATAACCCATTATACAATAATTGATGGGTTGGGCCGGTTGGATAACCAGACATTTAGGTCTGGTCCCTACCCGGCTAGGGTTTTGGGTTTATTTGTATAAATGGGTTCTCTTCTCGCATCCGACGGAGGCGGCAGAGAAACCTAGGGCACTTCGTCACCTCTGTATGATCTCTCTCTTTCGCTTTATTTTGCTTTTCTTTTTTTTTTCGGTAAATTAGTCTTGTGAGTTGTTGATTGGTGCTTGAGATTTTGCTGCCTTGATTATCCGATTTCTTGCTGTAATTTTAAAGCTTAATATTTTGATTTCAAGTGTTTGTAACTGATCTCTTGCTGTTATTTTCTTGTTTTAAGTACGATCCTGGAGGATTCTTGTTTAAAATGCAGTTTATTTTCTTGGGTGATGTTTAACAGCATTAGTTCTCCCATCAATGTTCTCGGTCTTGATTTCTTTTTTCTTTTCTTTAAAAATTATTATATCGGTAACATATTTAAATGGAAGCATGGGTGTTTGATATATTCCCGAAAGATGCATAAGAAGAATGAGTTGTTGCTAGGTTTTCCGATTGTCTTTCGCTGCAAATTATGCTTTTATTTATTTTCTTCTGGATCAGCCAGTTGAACATCCCTTTAGGACATTTGTATAAAGCAGTAGAAACTTGTGTTAGTGTTATTATTTAGTGCTGCAAGTTACAATTATTAGGGGGTTATAATTGTATAAATATCTGAGTTTGATGCTTAATTGACTTGTAATTGGTGGTTGCTTTCATTGAAGGGTTTCTCTTGTATAATTTCTTCTCTTTTCCTTCTAGGATCAACGCGGCTGTTAGATCTGTCAATTGGTTGGAGAAAATGTCGGGGTATGTTAATACTTTTTTGCTCTATCAATTTATTTAACAGTACTGTTATGGTAGTTGCTGTGAACATTTGATTTGGTCTCGTTATAATCTTATTTTGAAGGTGTAGCTCAATGGTTTGAGGTTAAATGTGTGAGGTTTAGTTGCTCCAGAACTTTGGAATGTTGCCTGAAAGAGAAAAAAATGGTATCTTAGGTGTAACTCAATGGCTTGTGGTTGAATTCTGAAGTTTTCAAATATATCTAAGTCGTCGGAATTTTTTATTTTTTTATTATTTTTTAGATTTACTCTTTTCAAGAGCAGTTACTTTTGTGGTCTCTTTTTGAAAATAATCTTGGATTCTTTGTTGCTAAGTTTTCTTATAACCCAATGGAATCAAATTCAATATGACAATTTTTTTTATAAATAAGATAAATTGTTTCGGATAGCCAATGCCTGGTCAATGACTTGGCACATTTGAAGGTAGACATGTGATCTAGTACTCAAGGTTTTATTATGGGCAATCATTTGGCTGTCCATATTCACTTTGCACAATGAAATCTAAGCACTCTATTGTAGTTGTGGATGACTCTACTATCAATTTGTTGAGCTCATTCAAAAAATCCTTTAAAAATAGAGAATTTTGTAAAAGTATCATTTTAAGTATGACAAACTTAAAAGATGGGATTTCCTGATGTGTTGTATATTTTAGGTTATGATATGGGCACAAGCTCATTTCAAATAAGTTGTAGGCAAATATGATCAAAGACTTGTAAATTAGAGGGAAGAACTGGAATTTCTGGGAAAATTATGTTTTTCTTTGATCAGTACAAAGTTCATTCCAAATGATGATTTTTTTCTCAAGAATTGTCTATTATTTTCATGACTTCAGCATGAGATGGTGCCTATGCATTTATCTCGGGCAATGGGTTAGTTAGAGAACCATGTGGTATGCACCAACTGAAGGGGAAGTAAGACTAAGGGATAGGTATTAGATTATCTTCATCCTTCTTTTAACCTAGCCATCTTATGGTTTGAAGTAGTCCTTTGGTGGGTTTATAAATGGGTATTATAAAACATTTGTTTTTCTCTCTTTTTTTTCAAATTGATTCAAATTCTATTTGTAGAAAATAGACACCTAGTACCCAACCTTTATTGATTTTTTTAAATCTTGGTTGGTTCATTAACTAGACACGGTCATCGGCATCTCCAACAGTGGGGCTCGATGGTGTTGGGTCATAGTGTGGCAAATCCTGTCAGATTATGGTCGCACAAGGATCATAATTCTAGAATCTAGACACAATGTTATATATTTTTGCCTCCTCCTAGGGATTTCTATACTTTTAACAAATTAAAACTCAATTAATAATTATTAGTTCACTAATGTGCAAGGATTGTCTTATTCCATTTTTCTCCTTATACAAAAATGGTCAAGGATTGGCTTTTTTGGTTTATCTTTTCAAATTATGTATCACATTGGTTTATATCAAACACATTTCATTTGTGATCTTAAAAATGCAAATGATGTTGCAGGGAGTTCCTAATTCGGAAACTCTTTATCTGCAGCATCTACTTTTGTTTTCGGCCTATTTGTTTTATCAATAAATGCTACATTACTTCTTAAAAATCCTGGGAAAAGAAAATGAATGTTTTGGCTTATCTTCTTTTTCAGTGAGGAGGGTGTTGTTGCAACTGAGACCCCAGCAGCACTTGGTGAGCCAATGGATATCATGACAGCACTTCAGCTTGTTTTGAAAAAGTCGTTGGCCCATGATGGGCTTGCTCGAGGACTCCATCAGGGTGCGAAGGTTATTGAGAAACATGCTGCACAGCTATGTGTGCTGGCAGAAGATTGCAACCAAACAGACTATATTAAACTGGTTAAAGCACTTTGTGCTGACAACAACGTGAGCTTGATAACAGTTCCCAGTGCTAAAACTCTTGGTGAATGGGCAGGCGTAAGTAGAAATACTACTACTAGCAAAACATTTTCTCTGACTTTTTTAATATTCATACCTCGTAGATTATGAGTCTATTTACTGATGTCAATGCTCTAAGCTTAATATTTGAACTGAAACTTGCACTATTTTTTATTATCATAACAAGCGGCATGGTAAACGCTGTCGGGGAAGATCATATCTACACTTGTATCATGTTTAGTTGGTTGATTGGCTGGAGTGGAATTTTTTTATTTATTTCAGATTGGTATGCATACTTAATTCAGAGTTCATGTAATGGATTGTTTTATGATTTTACGTTGCAGTTGTGCAAGATTGATTCAGAAGGGAAGGCAAGGAAAGTAGTTGGCTGCTCTTGTGTTGTTGTGAAGGTGAGAATACCGTTTCAACTTGTAAAAAATGTCAAATGCTGCTAAGAGTTCCCATTTATCTGGAAATTCATTTAACAAATCTGACATGGTTTTGCAGGACTACGGAGAAGAATCCGAGGGTCTTCATATCGTCCAGGAGTATGTGAAGTCGCACTAAGGAATTTAGTTTACTAGGAAGGAAGGGAGCTAAAATTGCAAGAATCCTCAGTCGTTGGATTTGGAGTTACTTCTTATTGGGACCTATTCATGTGTTTTTGATCTATCTAGTTAGCATTGAGATTCACATTACTACCAATACCGGATTTGGATTCAAACAAGTACTATGGCTTTGTAGTGTGCATCAGTTTTTTATTACAATTTTGGTTTGAAGCTTTGAGATTATTGTTGTTTATATTTCAAGTTGCATGCATGCATGCCAGTGATCTAATGCACAGAGGAGATAATGAGTATAAACTATAAAGTGCATTCACGCCTAGTTGGGGATTCTGGGGATGACTATTTAGCCAGAAAACTTCATCATCAACGAAATCTGACTAAACTCTGCACTTGTCTACAATATTATTATTATTATAACTAGTAGTACGATGTGGTGCTTACTAATTAAAGTACTTATATTTTATGAAAAAGAAAGATGTGTATTTTTGTCTCATGTAAATAACCGAATAAAGTTGTGTGATGTAGTATGAAAGTAAAAATTGAAGGCATGTAAAAGAAAAATGCTACATTCATATTAAGGTAGAATAAAAAAACGAAGATGAAAAAGTAAAAAATTGGATGAAATATATAAGTAATTACTAAGCTTCTCTTAAATTTTTAAGTAACTTTTTTAATGAAAAGTAAGGATGCAATTGTAGCAACAAGTTTGAAAGTTGAGCGTAAGGGTTGCACCAATCTTCTGTCAGGTATTCTCTTATTTTAGTGAAGATTGTTACTATAGTTCTTTTTGTTTTGCGGTTGTCCATTGTAAAGCGGTGTTTCATATTAGTTTTCAGAGTAATCTATTAATTACCCCTGACCGGTCAATGGTAGGCCATCCTCGCTGTGGGAGCATGATGATATGTGCTGTTGGGCAATAATAAGAGAAGAAAATAAAATAATATATATGAACCTGTTAAATAAAGTAAAACCAGAAGATCTTGATGATCATCAAAGAACAGTAGAAAAATGTAAATGAAAGGAAATTAAATTTGATTTTTTACTTTGGAAATGACCTATAGATGCTTTTTTTTTTTTTTTTTTTTGGAATATGGGAAGGCAGTTTTGGAGACATACTGAAGGCAAACAAAGTTAAGGGTTTAAGGAGACGGGTGACCTCACTCAAAAGGGTTAACCTGACTTTTGAAGACGTCTAGCTTATCTATAAACCTCGCTCCGTTGGGGAATTTTATTAATGTGGGACTAACCTCAACACAGACTTCATAATTTTTCTGCTTTTTAGATCAATTGGAGGGACAACTATAGAAACTAATAAAGATATAGAGAGTAGAAGAGAAGTCTTTTTATGATTTTTACTGATTCGAAGAATGGTATTTGTACGTAAGAAGCTAGTTTAATTAAACAACTGGTGTCACGGTCATGTCAAGCTCCAACAAAAAGTAATGGTGCGCCCATGGTCGCATGTGCTTGCCCATTAAACCAAAAGTTGCACACATTCTTCTGTTTCTTCTATGCCCATCCCATGAACTCTAAACTTAATTAATGCTTAAAAAATAGAACCATAAATACTTCAAAAAAAAAATAAAAAAATAAAAATAAAATTGTGTCCGGTGGTGTCGTGCAATGTCTCACTCTTATATATACGTATTATGTGATAAAGACACAAACATGCCTTCTTTTGGACATATTGAGATCAGATTTAATCCCCATTAACGGCTATAAAATATAATTGGGTGTGCCTTAATTGGCCCAGCTAATAAGACACTGACCCTACCAACCAAACAACAAATATGTTCTTTCTTTCTTTCTTTTTTCTCTCAACCAATAATAAGTTAACTCTCCTTTCCTTTTTCTTTTTAATGTTTTATTTTTTTTAAGCGCGACCTCCTCCTATACCTGTTTCAAGTATGCATTTATATGGCCCTGTTTGAAAAAAAATTTGATGAATGCGATTTTTGAGTGTTTGGCATGTACGCATTTGCGTTTCAAACACGGATTTTGAACGTTATTACGAGCACCCTCCTCCCTGCTTTAGCATTTGGCGTTTGCGTTTGAAAAAAATGCTTTCGATCCTAATTGCAAACGCGCTCCCAAACAAAACCCGTATAACTAACATTTCTTTGAAAGCTTTTTAGGAAAAACTCATATAAGAAAAATACTCATATTTAGTACCATGGTTTCAAATATACCATAAATCCCCTGCCTTTTTACTCCAAAATATAGGTTTTTTTATTAAAATACGAATAACATCATTCTAATTGCAATAAATTATGTAAATTTACAATTGAACACGAGGTGGTTAGAAAGTTTGAGTTATGGAAACAGTCTCTTACAATAAGTAAAGTTTGCATAATAATAGATCAAAAGTGGTCCAACCCTTTCTCAAGACACTGCATAAGTAGAAGCTTTGTGAACTTAACTACTTTTTTTGTAAATACAAATTATGTATTATTTTGTTTATGAAGATTATACTTACACCTTTCTTATTAGTATAAATATTAGAAGTTACCTTGTTCCACCAAGGACATTGAATCCAAATTGGCCGTCTAAATACGTTTGTGAGCGTGTTCCAAATGAATTAGTAGGACAGAAAGCTTGATACCTGCTAACTTAAAAAAATAAAAAAATAAAATAAAATAAAATATAACGTGTGTGCATACTAAATATTACATGTACTTAAATTGATTTACAACCAATATCATTTTTACTAGGTCATTGTTTTCACTTTTCACGAAAAGAAAAAGACAATTGTTGGAAGACGTTAGGTTAGCAGTACACTGTGGTACCATTCTTTTCCCATTTTCTAGGGTCCACGATTGTAAGAGACTTTTATTGCTTATTAAAATCAGCAAACGAAACATGTGCTGTGTCGCACATGATTTCATTTATAAAAATATATATATATATCATGCCATGACTCTGCCAGTCTTACATATAATATATACATAATTGTTGGTGAGCCCAAGATTATGTATCATATTTTATTATATGATCCATATATTATTTATCATATGTTATTATATGGTATATAAAGTGTACCATTTTAAACGAATGCAAAAGACAAGTAATGTCTAGTAGATCCAAAATCTAATTATACAAACATATCTTTACTATTTCTAAAGTATCTCAACGTATGTCTATAGTTCAATACATTCTCGTGGTGCTGTAATGTGAAAACATTAGAAACCGATTAAAAGAATTTAGAAAATCACCTCAACCCATGAGCAAGAATTCTAACGCTGAAGCAGACAGGTCATTTCAGATTTATAAAGGAGCATTTGGTAGGGACATTTCTGTGTTTTTTTTATACAAATGATTGTACGTCATAAAAAGAATGAAAAAAAATGACGCAGAAAGTGATCTCATATAAATAAATAAATGGGTCCTCAGAAAAAGCATCATGTGATGTCATATCTTGTTAAAATTTCAAGGTTTCTATCAAAAACATAAGATCGTACTGATAATGCTCATTATAATGCTGGGTGTCCAAGAATTAGGAAACAATGCATGAAAGAAAATCAAGAAGGGGAGTGGGAACTAGATGGGAAGAAGAAAAACAAACAAAGATCCATATTAATTATACCATGTAAGGAAAAAAAAAGTGTAAATTTCTTATGAATGTTATTCTAATTGCACTGTGTATATATAAAAAATATTTTATATTCATGGATTTTTAACGTCATTTTTTTATGTTGACACCTAACAAATGTTTTAGAAATATGTATTTATTCAACGTGAAAAAATGTCATTGTCACATATATATATATATATATATATATATATATATATATATTATTAGAATAACGTTTTTCATTAATTAAATTCAGAATTATATATATTTTTTTCATGATTTTGAGTCAGCTACATGGTTACATGTGTGGGAAAGTTTGAGTCAGCTACAGTCGCATTCGCTGTCTTTAAAGCTCTACGATTTGAAGGATCTTGAGCGGATCTCGGCCCTCATTTGACAGTAAAACCATGGAAATGGACTTGACAAAGTCGCAACTCTTCAGAATCTCAACCCCAACCTTTTCCCTTGTCTGTTCTCTTTCCTTCACCATTAAATATATATTTATAATTTTGACTTAACGTCCTACATTTCTTATAGTAGTGAGAGGATATATATTTAGTTTCCTGAAATATTAGCTGACTTAATATAATTCTTTCCTCTTAAAATTAGATGTAAAATACCTTGTAGTTGGAATTAGAAGAAAAATAAGAATAAAAAGTTAATGATTGATGTGTTATGATATATTGATATTCAAACATGACAAGATTATTAAAATTGTCATGCTATTATTCTGTAGTTCGTTGAAATATACTATTAAAGAAAACTCTAGCAAAGGCAATTGCAAAATCTTATTAAGCTAGATTTGTAAATTAAATGTATTAATAGCTTCTATAAAACTCAATTCAACAAATATTTTTTAATTACATAGAATCTGTTTATTTCTTCAATTTCTTTTTATCAAAGTTGTTACATATTTCTTAATTAATTTTTATTATTATAGAATTGTTGTTAATATGTCACTCTTACTAATAACGCATCGAAAGGCACTCTTCGTTGTATTTTTAATGATTTGGTTTTAAATTGTGCAATCAGCTATATAAGCTTATAACTCCAGGAAATAGCTTTCTAGATGTATTTTAACTAACAAGTATCTTTAATTATTATTGGCTAGAATTCAAGTTTCTATGTGAATAGAATGATTTCTTTCTTAATTAGCTAAAAACGCTATTCTCCCCATGATTCTAGAGCCAATTATTGATAGTGAAAACAGTAAAAAAATAATTGGTGAGAGAAAACCCAAACTTTTAATCAATTCCAATTTAGACCTTTTTGTTCTTTCTAAGCCTTACTTTTTTTATTCATACAAGTTCTATTTAATACTTCTCTATGATTAGAAAGAGAAAGGTCGCCTAAATGCATATCATAGACACAAACTATCCGTTGTAGATAAGGGTGTCAATACATTAGTTAAAACTGTGAAATTAAATTAAACTGGTATTTTTAGTTTGGTTTGATTTGATTTTTAAATAAGTTTGACTTGAGTAAGGTTTGAAAAAAGTATAACCTGATAGGTTTGACTCGGATTATAGTTTGAGGCTTTAAAAATATATTTAAAAAGAACCGAATCGATTTTAAAATTAAAACTATTAATATTTATTTTTAATGTATATAATTCTTTTATGATATAAACATTCTCGTTAAACAAGTATATAATCATTTTATACAGTAAGGTTTGAAAAAAGTATAACCTGATAGGTTTGACTCGGATTATAGTTTGAGGCTTTAAAAATATATTTAAAAAGAACCGAATCGATTTTAAAATTAAAACTATTAATATTTATTTTTAATGTATATAATTCTTTTATGATATAAACATTCTCGTTAAACAAGTATATAATCATTTTATACAGTAAAGGTTGTTTTTAAAAATTTTTAAATATGCATTAAAAAAGTTAGAATTATTATATATATACATATATAATTGATTATTATGATTTATTTAATGTATGTACATATAGAATCTCAAACGGATCAATCTAAATTGATTATATTTGGTTCGGTTTGGTTTGGATTGGTAATTCAGGATAAACCGATTAAGTTAAATTGAACCGAACTCGATTATATTTTGTTTGGTTTAGGTTTGAACATTAAATTGATCCAAACTGAACCGTCCACACCCTTAGTTGTGCAGGTATTTGTATATTTATGGATTTACTTTAGGCTAAGTTATTTACAAAAGGTTGAATATTTTATTATGCTTAGAAAAATACTTATACATCACAACCTAATATATTAAGATTTTCTTCTTAAATCCTTAAAGCGAAATGCTTTTACGATCTAAAAATTATACCTAAAATTATATTCATAGTGATATAATGTATGGTGAGTAAAAGACATTTTTTTTTTCTCCTTGATGATGTGGTGATGTGGCATATTACTACGTCAGCTTGAGTATATATCTTGAATCGTTTTTCTCATCCTTAAAATAAAAGTGTACCAAGTGCATGCCGCTATTATAGTGATATCAATATACACAACCTTCAAGTCATTGTATGAAATATCATTATATAAAGATCTTAGAATAGTGGAGAGTAATGTGATGCATTTGAGCTTGAATTATTATGACCTTCACAATATTTACAAACATTATATGCAATAAAAATATTAAAACCATGGAAAAAAAAAACACAAATTTATATTTTAGCATTCTTCATAGGTAAAATGCTTTATCACATGTTAATGTACCATCATATTAAAAAAAGAATAATACTAACGTAAATTTTAACTCACGCTGATGTGACTTTATTTATATGTAATATGTGAATAAACTTTTTTGAAATGATTAAAAGTAATTATATTACACATCGTTAAAGAATACATCGTTAAGGAATACTACCATTGTATTGTATTGTCACGGTTTTGCAGAAAAAACCATCTCTCTCGTACCTATGAACCGAACCAATATTTATTCGGATCAGATGAATTATAAATGGTTATAATACTTACGGATCCAAACAGTAGAATTTAATTCCGTAAGAACCAAATTGGACGAGAAATAATATCTCTCCTTCTTTAAAAAGTTCAACGTGCGAGAGGTAAAGAAAGGTACTTTATATATCGTTACTCGCGCCAACTCTTTTTTAACACTTCGCATCGAAACGCCTTTACATGCACACCCACCACAACAGATCACTATGTCCCCAATCAGATCAGCAATTAACGGCCACGATTCTGCACTATCATACAACACAAATGTAACAGAAAGAGAGAAAGAGGAATCGATGTGTAATGAGAGTTATGAGATGATGAGCTGGAGAGCACGGATCAAGAAGCAGTAATGAGGAGAGACAGTCGTAGTAGTAGTAGTACGTGAACCGTGAAGAAAAAAAGGACTCTGTACTAGTACTACTACTAGTCTACTACGACTACCACTTCTTCTTCACACTCTTTAGCTTCTTCATCGAGCCTTATTTGCTTTGTGTCTTCATTCTCTTATATATTTCATCTTTTTCTCTTATTACGAGTGATTCTGTCGTTAGTACTAAAGTCTTGGCATATAATACAGGTTTGTCTCATTATCTCTCTACGGCTTGCTCGCTTGCTTGCTCTGCAATGTAGGTTAAGTGAGGGGGATTCCGCTGGTGGAGTGGTCGGAAATGGCGAAGTATCACCGGAGCGCCGTTGGATCTGTGGCGGTGGACCGTCATAGCGGAGGTAATTTCCGAGTATGGTCGACATTTTCCGGAGCTGCTTTCCGTAGGAAGTTGTTTGATACGATGCGATGTGGTGTTTCGCGGCATCGACGGGATGTGGATTCTGATGTTGAGTCGATGGAGAAGATGCAGGAGAGATCCGAGGTGAAGAAGAATGGCGGTGGATCGGAAAGGTTGTCGGACCTTTTGAACTGTTCTGAAACGTCGGAGGCGGCTTTGGAGGAGACGGAGGCGGAGACGAGGAGGAAACTTGAGGTGTTTGAGGAGTTTCAAGGAGTGGCGAAGAGAGTGCAGTTTGGTGAAGGATCGAAGAAGGTGGAAGCGGCATTGGCTGTGAGAAGGCTTGCGAAGGAAGATTCTGAGGCTAGAGAGACTCTTGCTATGCTTGGAGCGATTCCTCCTCTGGTTGGAATGCTCGATTCGGAAGATCCTGATGTTCAGATCGCTTCGCTCTACGCTCTTCTCAATCTTGGAACCGGAAACGATATGTAAAGATTTCTCCACTGATCTGTTTGTGATTTGGACTCTTTGTTTTATTTATTTTGTTCTTGCGTCTTATTTGATTAATTTCATCAGTTCTGTATCTTCAAACAGTTCCTACATTTTTGGCGCCATTACAAAACGTTTTCAACTCTGATTTGCCGCAACTTCAGTTTTTTCTTCGTATTTCTCCAATCTCATCGATTTTGCAGGAACAAAGCAGCCATCGTAAAAGCAGGAGCAGTTCACAAAATGCTGAAGTTGATCCAGTCTTTAAACTCTTCGGTTTGCGAGGCCATCGTTGCGAATTTCCTTGGCTTGAGTGCTCTTGACTCAAATAAACCGATTATCGGTTCCTCCGGCGCGATTTCTTTCTTGGTAAAAAGTCTTCAAAATCTTGACAAGAGCAGCAGCTTACAAGCGAAACAAGATTCTCTCAGAGCAATCTACAACCTTTCCATTTCCCCTTCGAACATCCCCAAGCTTTTAGAAACCGATCTCGTCTCCTTCCTAATGAACGCGCTTGGCGACATGGAAGTCAGTGAAAGAATCCTCTCCATTCTCAGCAATGTGGTTTCAACATCGGAAGGACGGAAAGCCGTCAGTAATTCCCCCGATGCGTTCCAGATATTGGTCGATGTCTTGAATTGGTCGGACTCACCGAGTTGCCAGGAGAAGGCTTCGTACATTCTAATGGTAATGGCTCACAAGGCTTACGGTGATCGACAAGCCATGATCGAGGCAGGAATAATGTTGTCCCTGCTTGAATTAACGCTCCTCGGTAGCACATTAGCTCAGAAAAGGGCTTCCAGGATTTTAGATTGCTTGAGAGTGGATAAGGGAAAGCAGGTTACGGAGAATTACAATGTGGGAGCTGTGTCTGCTCCAATTTGCGGTTCTTCATCGTCTTCAGTTGCTCGGAACGAAAATTTGAAGCAGAATTTGGATGAAGTGGATGAAGAAATGATGAGTGAAGAGAGAAAGGCGGTGAAGCAATTGGTTCAACAGAGCTTGCAAAATAACATGACAAGGATTGTGAAGAGGGCGAATTTGCCGCAAGATTTTGTTCCATCAGAACATTTCAAGTCACTCACTGCGACTTCTACTTCAAAGAGCTTACCGTTCTAAGAAATTAGAGTTACAGAGGAGGACTGGAAGAGTGCGGGAGATCCGAGTTAGTCTTTCCTTTCTCATCATCTGGTCCTTTGTTATTTTTTAATTGATGTTGAGAGAATGGTTCTACTCCTTATTTAGGAAGACTTGCTTAGTTGGAAACTTACAATTATCTTACTCAAATTTAGAGAATTTATTGAATAGTTCTGTCAATACACCATTAGATTTTGTTGAATTTCATACCAATGCATAATTATATGCAATCTAACGATGTATTGAGTTCATGTCCATTCCTTCATTAATGTCATTCTATCACTATACTTAAAAGCACTTTACCATTGAATTGGCTGAGGCGGCCACTCAGGCCAGGGTTCTTTAGAGAACGAAAAACCCTAGTGTAATTTTCTCGTTTAACAGATTTCCACCGTTCTAGAAGTTAATGTTACCGGGCGTTTTGTGTGTAAAATTAGAAAATAACAAGGTTGCCTCTGGTCATGAAATTTCACAACCCACCGACGGGTCATTTTCAACGGATTCTTACCTATAAAATACTATCAAATTAACTATTCTGTAAACTTTGGAAGTAGCGTCAGTCATTTTCTTCTGCATAGGAAGGGGACTTATCATTACTTTTCCTCGTCGGAATCTTTTAATTTGTTGGTTTCTGTTTCTGGTTCGGTTGATCCATGTAAAATCCTTGGATTTCCCAGTGGGATTTACTTTAGTTGAGCAGATCTAGATTGTGGCCTTGGGTTGTTCGCTTTCTTTTTCTTAGTCTAGATTAGTTTAATATTGCCACTACTAATTTCGTTTATCAATACATTGACCTCGATTACTGAACCTTATTATTTTTATCATTTACTGTTGCGGATTGGGGAAAAAGGATTTCCAGTCCAAGCAAATGGTAGAGGCCTTAGAGGAGCTGACTAGTTGTTGTTCTTTGTTAATAAAAACTCTGTGCAATTCCCCTGAGGTATATATTAGGTAATACCCATTTTCATATACATGTATCTCATGTCTATATATAAATGCTTGTTTGTGACCCAAATGCTAAAGCTTAATATTCTGTAGTGTAATCATTTCACCAACCCTCGCTTGTTGGTGATTTGGTTAGTTCTTGTGCTATTCCTGAAGATCATCTGTATTCTTCCTTATTGTCCTTCAGTCTATCAAAATCGTGCTAGCTAACTAAAGCAGTCCCATGAGCTGGATTGAATCGTTTGATAATAGGCTACAACAAGAGTCTTTATCAGCATTTAGAAAGCCCAAATCTGGTCCTTAGATGTCCATTTCCAGTAACTGGGAAAACTCAAATGTTAAAAGGAAAGTTGCTTGATAAGCTTAGTTGAGAATTGGCAATACTGGTGCCTACCACATTAAGGGTGAATCCTCTCTGAAACGCAAAAAAACAGGGCAGAGAAGAAAATGACATGCTCAATAGCAGTCTTTGTGAAATGGTTAGAAATTAATGAGGTGGCCCTTTGCTTGGGAATAATAGTATTGAAGGATCTGGAACAGCGCCCAAGATTACATTTGCGAAATGAAAAATGTTAAGCTAACTGTAAAAAGTACAATTACACATTCACAACCACTGAATGAATGTGTGTTGCACATTTCAAGGTGTGTAATAAATGATACAATAGTTGTGCATGTATAGTTGCACTTAAAATTTGAAATCAAAATAGCAATCCCCTTTTGCAAAATTGTTTGTCAGCTTCCTCATTTAGAATTTTGGCCCATCCTCCAGTAAGGAGGAATTGCATGCATTAGAGGTTGGGCCTGCCATATCAAGCTAATGAAAATTACGTGTGTTCACTTATGGCTATTGACAGTCATGGTGTCGTGTCTGTCAAAAGACAATATTCCTTTCTTTTATAATAGAAATAGAGAGTTGTCACCTTTCTTTGGAGGGTTGCCCTTGTAAAGCGCAGCCAGATCTATAACAACAGCCGTGAACTCTGGGCCCAATTAGTTTTGCTATCACGTCACATGAACGTACATTTTAATCTCTGATGGTTGTGAAATAGATTAGATGCAATGGCATTAATATATGTTCCAGATGCAAATGTGACAATTTCTGCCAAAACACTAGATTTCTAATGTATCCATAACTCACAATACCTGATTGAGAGTGATAGAGAGAAAGGGCAGAAGGGAGCTACTCATTTATCTGTGTTCCTCCTCATGTACAAAGTTTGGAGCAATAGTGCAGAAGTTACTGTTAAATGTGTTTGGCTGGTAAGAAGTTACTGCCATGCTCTCTCTGTTTCTCATTGAGTTGCATCCTCTTGGGCCCCAAGTTAAGATTAGACAAATAATGCTGTCAACTATCTATATATCAACTGGTTATTAACAGCTTGTTGGTGATACCAACAATCTTAAATTTTAATACCATAGGCGAGCAACAAGCATTGCAAAGACTAATCACTGCACTCAAAACATGGATACAAGTGAACACAGTTACAGCCAAGAATTACGGGTGTAAGCAACCCAACTCGACCATTTCGGGTTGGGTTGAGTTTGATTGATATGCCGGGTTGGTCGGGTTAATTTTTTAGCAACCTGACAAAACTCGACTCAATCCGACCTCTTAAAATTTATATATATATATGTATAATAAAAATACTAAAAAATTATTACATACAAGGCCTTTAAATAAAGAGGTTCATAACCCTCAACTACTTTTTTTGAGTACAAGGTTAGATGGTAAGAAAAATAGGATAAGATGCGTATTTGAAATTAAAAGAGAAAAGTTCTTATTTTAATTTCACATTACTTGTTGGTAAGAATGAAAGATTCTTCTCTAAAAACTTATCAACTCTTTATTCACTCTTATTTCGATGAGTGAAGTTTAAGAGTAGTTTGATTTATACATATATGATTTTTTTCAAAAAAGAGAAATCTCATCTTCTAAAGTTTAAATAATAATTATTAAGTTTTAAAAAAAATTAAACTATTTAATGGGGTCTAATTCGACTAACCCACCGACCCGATCCGACCTCATCAGGTCTGGTGGGTTAGGAGGCAAAAACCTGATCTGATTTTACCCCTACCAAGAATCACTAGTGAGGAAGATCTCAATCAATGTCTCAATGTCTCAATTGGCAAATGTGGCTAATTCATCACTGTTTCATGTAAGTTCTCATCACTGGGCCCGATCTAACCGTAAGACGCCTGATGCTGTGGTGTCAGGCCTAAGCAATAGCATTTCAGTTGTTTTAAGGGTGGAAATGCTTACAGACATGCTTATGTTGTCATTTCGTCAACAGGCAGAACGCTTCAAAAACGCAGGCATCGGTTCTCCGTTCAACACTTGAGAAAAACACATTCTATAATTCTTAACAAATTGCACTCTAAAATAAATAGTTTATTACACCAAACATTAGATTTTGGTGAAAGATAGAATAATTTCAAGACCAGGGATAATTTTCTAATTGTCAATAAAATTGTTTAATTTGATTTTGGACGGCACTTCCCAGATCTCCAGAGAGACCTACTAGTTCCAATACCAATTTCCGAGGATGGCACGTTCTGTCAATAGACCTTCACAGCTGAGGTAAAAAATGAAAAAGAACAGAGAAAGAAACGAAAAAAAGAATCTACAAATATCTAATCAATAACATAACTTTGATTCAAAAAGTCAGAAAATTGGAGCAAAAGTTAATTAAGCTCCATAAATACAGTGAGCACTCGGTAACATAGGATGAAAACTGAGGGTCTAGTAATGCACGAAAATTGATGATTAAACCTATACGGTCAACAGATTCAGTCAGGGAACCAATTACACCTCTTTTAACTGTTAAGAACTCCAAGTGTAGATCAACAATTCTACTTGTTTTCAGTAACTGGAAGGTATACTCCCTCCGCTGCTAGCCAAACATTATCAGGACGCTTTTCTCGTACACCACAGACCTGCACCATAGAATTGGAGTCAACGCTGATTGAAGCTGGCAATTTCCAATAAAACCCAAGAAAAATTGACAAATTAGATCAGGGATGCCCTCATAGATTATTCTCTGATTCTCACCTCTTGCTGACCACCAGCTATCCTTGAGTATTTCTTGTCATGACTATGTAAATAACCACCAGTATCCACATGTCGAAGTCTGATACGCTGATCTTGTTTCCATGTCTTTCCACTCCCCTCAATCTCAAGCCTGAGAAAATGATCACAACAAAGTCATATATCAGCAGCTATTTGAAATGAGATCCGTACAGATGATTAGGGAGGATTTTGCATTAACTCACTTCCATAAATCTCCAGTATCAGATTGTGTATCACCACCAAAGCAGCTCACCTGCACAAGGCCAATCCATTACGCCAGATATCCAAACAAATAATCCACTAGAGATGTGTTAATGAACATGCCATGTATAATATCATTATCTAAAATGGTATTCTTGTGTGATCAATATTATAATGTCATGGTAGTTGCAGGTCGATGGTCATGATAGCTCACGAAACGAGTAGGAAGATGACTTTGAATTAGAGACCAAGTTGCTGGCAGACAACAAGATGATGAAAATTAAAGGTTGTGAGCATTGGCTGTTGCCAAGAACTAATTATCCTTGTATAGCCAAGTCAAACTTACAAAATCAATGGTAATCTTCTCAAATCAACTCAACAAAGTCTTTTGCTAATGTGTGGCTATATAGCTCTTAAATATATTCATCCAACATGTGATTGTCAAGTTAGCTTCCTCCACTCCTCTATGGAGTGCTATATTTCTTTATTAGTTATATTTAATTAAAAACAACGTACCTAGCACATGAAGCTCATGTAATTGTAGGATTTGGGAAAGGGAAGATGTTCGCAACCTGTGACCTCTAGGTCACAATGGACAACCTCAATAATTGCGTCAAGGACCGTCCTTCTATGTAGTCATATCACATGTAAAACTATATATTCCTTAATTATCTCTATTCATAATATCATAGGTCATCCTCTTTCTCATCATTACTGTTAATTATCAAAACGTCACTTTTCCCACCTATCTCTAATGGCCTTCATTTTTTGTGTCCAAACCATTTTAATCAGTATTCTTACATTGAATCTCCAATTAAAGCTACCCCTACCTTTTATTGATATAGTTTTTCTACTTTCATTTTTTAATGTTTTTACCATATATCAATCTTAACATTCATATTTCAATTATATATAATTTATAAACAAGTTCTTTGTCCATCATTTTATTCCATATAGCCGGTTGACCTAACAACAATCTTTAAAAATATTCTTTCAACTTCAAGGGAAGAGTTAGATAATACAATATTCCAAAAGAAGCCTTCCGTTCAACTCAACCTATTTTGATTCTACGATTGACATTATCTCTTATTTCTCACTCCTAATATATAATAGAGCATAAGTATCAATATTAACACCAATTGGGAAACTTGATCCTTTTCTTCCAAAATTTTCTCTTTACTAAGCAATGACCATTGATCACAAAAATGTTCAGTACTTCCCTGATTTGCACATCAGCCAATAGTTCTATGACTATGCGCATGTCCTCCAAGTCTCCATGTTAGAGAAGTTTAAAGAGTTTTTACCAAATATTACTGAGCTTGTAGGCTTTTTCAACAATTGTAGAACACTATGATTGTGATTATGCATTTCAACATAATACATTTTAAAATGTAAATATAGCGAGTCCCTTCAAGGATTGAGCTAGAAATGACACTACCAGTCACAAATCATTGTAATTGGCACACCATGACTATAACCACACAATGAACAGATATGCTCATTCCTTAAAATTTATTTACTTTGATTAATACATTTTAATATTTCGGGAACCATTCCCCCAACAATCTAAACAAAATCTTATTTCCAAAAAAAAAAATAATAATAATAAAAGAATAAAAGAGGTTAAAACTATTGATTGCAAAATTACTAATTTGACTATTTATCATCTAGCATAATTTAATTCAATCCATAAAAACTTAAGGGATAAATAAATCCACATCCAGCCTTCACTTACAGATAAAAGAACACTCGAAGAATATTGAGATCCTTGTTAACTAACCTCTAGGTTGCCAGATATCGGAGAAGCGTGCAGGTGGCTGTGGAGCCATTTCCGAGTCTTCATGTGTTGCAAACTGATGATTGTTCCACTCGCAATGGCATCGCCTTGTTTGGCAGATGACTCTGGCTGGGACCTAACGATCTATCACCGAGCACAAAAACAATCCACATTTCAACAAATCACAGAAAAACCAGACAAAAAGATCGAGCTAAAAGTTCCAATTCTTACCCAATAGCTATTGGAATCATCAACATTAGGGAATCCAGTAACCGACTGCTGTCCACTACCGGATCCATACGGCACATCGTGCGAATGAAGTCGAAATTTCGTCTTCTCGTGCATTAGTTTAAGAACTGTTCCATAAGTAATCTACACAACCAAAAAAATAAAGAAATCCAACCAACCAATCAATAACGATACACATCGAGGAATCGTTCGCAACTGAATCAATCTTTCCAACGCACCTCAACGCCTTCGGATTTGGCAGCAGAAGCGGGGAACGGAGAGCTTTGATCGAGATCAAGGCCGAGGAAGAGGAAGATAGCGAAAGAGAAGAAGGCGATGGCCATTAAGAGGAGAAGAACAATGAACCAGGTTCGCTGCCAGAAAGGAAGATCAGGCTCAGAAACTTTAATCGATCCTCTGTAGCTTACACGAGTAGATCCTGTAGCTAGGGTTTGTGGCGTTGATGAAGAAGAAGAAGATGATGATGTTGAAGAGGTTTTTCTTCGAGAGAGGCCTTGTGGAGCTGTAGACGCCACGATTCAAATCTTCAGAATCTCCAGAGCGAAGTAGCTCCGGAGAACACGACTTTGATGATCTCTCGTTTTTGGTTGATTTGTTGGATCGTTTGATCTTCGAATCGGTGATTTTTTTCGGTTTCGTTTACATTTGCTTGGGTTGGAATTGTTGGGTTGTGTGTGACTTTAATTTCTTTCTTCGTCGTGCGAACAGGGGCGAGGAGACTTGCCGTTTATGTTGCCACGTAAGTGAGGTTGTAACTGCGAATGCACGCGTTACACGTGGATCTAAAAGTGACGTGGAAGAGTATGATTGGATGTAAAGACGCCACCACCAAGTCCCTCTGCCCGAATCATCACGTAGGCTGAAACTGAATCAGAGTATGATTATCTTTAATTATCTACTAACATATCATTTGAGTCAATCGGTGTGAGTGATATATACTTAAAAAAAAAAAAAAAAAAAGATAATGTACACTTTAAATATAACTTTTTTTACTTTCCTCCAATTTCTTATATAAAAAAAAAAACAAAAATTCTTGCCCTTTGATTTCCTACTTTCATTTTATTTTTTAAGTAATATTTGACAAACATATATTATTGATATTACCTTTTAGAGTTATTAGATTCACTTCGTACCACTTGTTGACGAGTAATAAAAGGCGATTCAATAACTCTCAAGGACAATATCAACAAAATATATTTAAAAATTATGTTTTCAATTTTTTTTTCTTTTATTTTACAAATAATGGTAAAAAAATAAAACTAATGTTTTCATAGTGACTCTTGTTTTATTTTATACATAGATTAATTTGATATGGTTTGAGAAGTAAAATGAAATAAACCAGCAAACTTGATCCTTAAGACAAAAAATCATCAATTAGTTTAGTTTCAATCTTAAAATGTGTTTGGAGTCTATGTTTTTGGGCACCAAGGGTCATTGAATTTGATGACCTTAAGCCTAAAATGGACTTTTTTTTTTGTCATAAGGGTGTAATAATATTTTATTTTTAGAGTGTTCTGCCTACATTATAAATTATTTCAAGAATATGTAGGCATAAAGTATAGGCAGCACCATAAGGGCCATAAAGACAAAGACAAGGTGAATGCATACTTAAAATTAACTCAACTCAACTTCGCTTATTCCCCAACTTAAATCCACTTGAAATTAATAACACAAACCCATAGGTTTTGTCTTTAATTTTTCTAGTTGATATCACCTGTCTAATAACAAGTTCATAATTTAATTTAAATTTATATAATAAAAGATCATTAAGAATACGTTTTTAAATTAAAAAGATGTAGTAGAACCTATGAATACATGCTATTTTGGGTGCATTTCAGACGCGAGGTCACCAACTTTAATAATCCTAGTGTCCACAAAAATATATTCCATGATCTTCACATACCCTTTAAAAAGATGGCAAAAATAACTATATATAAAAAAGTAGTTTCTCTAACTTGGGTTCCCCAAGGACAAGGAGCAGTATGGTGGTAGACTCATCATTCATCTCTTTGTCTTGATTACAACCGCCCACCGCACTGCTGCTTTTCTTCCACTCAATTCTCTTCCATATATAATGGTTCTGTATGTGTATGATTCCAGTAATGAATGAGTGAGTAAAGAAGTCATCACACCAAAGATAGGAAAGTACAGATGATGAAATCACACAGAACTACATCTTCTGCAAAAGCATGGCAAAAAAATTACTTTCATTTTAGATAAGACTCGTCATGGTTGTTGCTTTCATTGTTGTTGGCAATACGCCAATACTACACTACTATTGCCCTGCCCCAAGTCATGACTAACGTTAGCCATAACTGCAAAAGTATGCTAACGGGTAAAATACATCCATATTCAATTTTTGGGACCATTTTCTAGAAGAGAAGTATCTCAACAACCCAAAACACTCCAATTTCTTCAGTTACATTAGAAACTCATGCTTTAAATTTTAAAAGGCAAATGACTATTTGATGTGGTGATCAAGAGCGTTCCTAGCTAAACCAGAAATCAAATCCCCAGATGAGAAAAATAAACTTCTTGCAATGCGATGTAGGCCTATGACTTATGAGCCTTTTGTTGCAAGCATACTCTTAACAATAGAAATATAAGGCTCGGGCCTGGATGATAAAAAAATAAAAATAAGAAATTAAAAATTAAAAGGTAATCTCTCCCAAATAGAGAGGTGAGGAGAGATTATTTGTAACATTGTTTTCTTGTTAGTGAATTGAAAATAAGCAAAGTGGCAGCATAGCAATAAAGTGCCAGAACAAGCTATGGAACAGGAAGTAGTCCCTGTTCACTGGGAGACGTGTGACCAATCCTCTCTTTATAAATACTCTTCCAAAACCAATACAAAGAAAAAAAAAAAAAAGAAGCTTCATAGACACTTTCTCTCTTCATATCTCTGACTAGTATTCTTTACCTCTATTGTTAGTTTTGGAAAATGGCTGGAACTGGCATTTTTGCAGAGATAGTGGATGGAGAAGTCTTCAAATACTACTCAGAAGGAGAGTGGAAGAAGTCTTCATCTGGGAAATCTGTTGCCATCATCAACCCAACTACTAGAAAAACTCAATACAAAGTTCAAGGTAATCAATAAACTACATAAAATACCATGTCATATATTGGTTTCTAATTGCTGTTAGTCTGAAAGGCCCTTTTAACTTGGAGCAGCTTGTACGCAAGAGGAAGTTAACAAGGTGATGGAGATAGCAAAAAGAGCTCAGAAAGAATGGGCAAAGACACCTCTGTGGAAACGAGCCAAACTCCTACATAAAGCAGCCGCAATCCTTAAAGAACACAAATACCCCATTGCAGAGTGCCTGGTTAAAGAGATTGCCAAACCGGCTAAGGAGGCATTCCTTGAGGTAATCACACTAATTTGTTTGTTTTATATTGGTGGGCTTGCTTGAGTTATTAAATGTAAATTTTGATCACAAAAGTATCGTTAAATGTGACTTGAAATGGATATATGAAGGCGGTGAGATCAGGAGATTTGGTGTCTTATTGTGCTGAAGAAGGGATAAGAATAATGGGAGAAGGCAAATTTCTTACCTCTGATAGTTTTCCTGGCAATGAAAGGAGCAAGTATTGTCTTGTTGCCAAGGTAATTTCTTTCTTTTACTTTTATGCCTCGTGGCAATGGAAGTTGTTTTTAAGTTATCTAATGGATTTAAGTTCCATCTATATGCAGATTCCTCTAGGTGTAGTTTTAGCAATTCCACCTTTCAACTATCCTGTTAATTTGGCTGTTTCAAAAATTGCTCCTGCGCTGATTGCTGGGAACTCCCTTGTGCTTAAGCCCCCAACTCAGGTATGAGCACTGCCCTTATACTGCAAGATGCATCATATAAAAAACCTACTTAAAGCAACTGACTTCTTGGTCATAAATTAACATCTGAGGATGAAGACATTTCCTAAATTGAAATCTCCCATTTTTTTACAGGGTGCTGTAGCTGTTCTCCACATGGTGCATTGCTTCCATTTGGCTGGTTTCCCCAAAGGCCTTATCAGTTGTATTACTGGAAAAGGCTCTGAGATAGGCGATTTCCTCACAATGCATCCTGGAATAAACTGTATTAGGCAATCTTTGGTTCAGTTTCTCATGTATTGTGGAGTAGCAACTAAATGTTCACAAGTTCACTTGCTTCACTCAGCTTTACTGGTGGAGATATTGGAATTGCAATTGCAAAGAAGGCCGGCATGATCCCTCTACAAATGGAACTGGGAGGCAAAGATGCATGCATTGTGCTGGAAGATGCTGATTTGGACCTAGTTGCATCAAACATAATAAAAGGAGGTTTCTCCTATAGGTAACTGGAAATCCTCTCTTGTAAAAAGATATGGTCTTCTTCACAAACACTTTCAGTTTATAAGAATGCCCTGTTTGTTTGCTCTCATAATCTCTGCAGTGGTCAAAGATGCACTGCCATTAAAGTTATTCTGGTAATGGAGTCTGTAGCTGATGCTCTGGTCGAGAAAGTGAAGGCCAAAGTAGCAAAATTAACTGTGGGAGCTCCCGAAGATGATTGTGACATCACCCCCGTCGTGTCGGAATCATCAGCAAATTTCATTGAGGGATTGGTAGTTGATGCTAAGAAGAAAGGTGCAACCTTCTGCCAGGAGTATAAGAGGGAGGGCAACCTCATATGGCCATTGTTATTGGACAATGTAAGGCCAGATATGAGAATTGCCTGGGAGGAGCCTTTTGGACCAGTCTTGCCTGTTATCAGGATCAACTCTGTTGAAGAAGGAATCCATCACTGCAATGCCAGCAATTTTGGCCTCCAAGTATTTTTCTTCTCTCTTCTATTGCTACTCCAACTAGTCAATCCATATACACTATGGGCGTGTTTGGTAGCCCGGATTGGATGGGATGAGATTAATTTTAATCATCTTCTCATGTTTGGCTACCAGGTAGCCCGGATTGGATGGGATGAGATTAATTTTAATCATCTTCTCATGTTTGGCTACCAACTGGATAGGATTAAAATAGTCCATCCTTCATTTTTATTTATCCCGTTGCCAATGGGATTATCCCCCCCCCCCCCCCCCCCGGCTAAACCTTGTAAATCTTGCTGGTTTTGCGATTGTGGTTTTTTTTTTTTTTTTTTTTAATGTAATTTTAAAAAAAATAATTATTTTTTCATTCCAATCTCAAACAAGTCAAATATAAAATGACTTTATTTTTAGTTTTATCATTTGTTGCACCAAACACAGGATACTTTATTTTTAATTCAATCTTATCTAATTCAATCCCATAAAAATAATCATATCCTATCCCGCGTACCAAACAAGCCCTATGAGTCTGCCTTCAAATCAAGTTGAGTGTTCATTAGACAAGCTAATGCATCAAGTAAAAATGCAGGGTTGTGTGTTTACAAAAGACATCAACGAGGCCATCTTAATCAGTGATGCAATGGAGACAGGAACAGTTCAAATTAACTCGGCACCAGCTCGTGGGCCTGACCATTTTCCATTCCAGGTGAATAAATCTCACCAATGTATCAATCGATGCTTCTCAGCAATGTTTTTAGATATTATTTTTGACTACTAAGGAGACCGACGATTGCTTGTGGCAGGGCTTGAGGGACAGTGGTATTGGGTCCCAGGGGATCGCTAACAGCATAAACATGATGACAAAGGTCAAAAGCACTGTAATCAACTTGCCCGCCCCATCATACACCATGGGTTGATTGGAAAAATAATTGGGACATTTCCAGTTGTTTGTTGTTGGGGAAAAAGAATGATAAGATTAAATGTGTTTTTTTGCTTTTAATCTCATATTAGGTCATTTTAAGTCACTTTTTGTTCTACAGGGGGGGAGGGGATGCATATTTCTTTAAGATTTGAAGTGGACTGCACTGAAAAACGTTGTTATATAGTGGATGCCTAAAGTCAGGTGACTCTATGGAACACCGCAATGCAATGCATTCCAAGACGTTGAAAGACAATCAAAGGCTTCAAAGCACTAAGACAACAAAGCTAGATCCGATCAATGAAATCTAATGCATACACAAGACTTCTCATTAATGTCGAAAGAGTTTCATGTAAAAAATATCACTTTCAGTTATGACAGGAAAGAACTAAGCTCATTATGTACAACCTTGGCTTGAGCATTCTAGCTTGCCAAATGATAAGTCAGGTAACAAATTTCTGACAGCGAGTATCATTGTGTACAACTTGGCAATGAGAGGAACAAAAGCGCATTCCACACCTTATACAGGTATAGTTGGCAGAAAATCCACAAACAGTGCAGAAATGGCGACGGGAAGTGGAACTTGGAGGTCCAACTGCTGCCCTCAAATAAGAAGGAACATGAGGTGGCAATGCTTCAAGGTTTGCCTTTTTAGAGGAATTATGAGATGTTTTTGTTAGGCAATCATAATAAGAAACAAAATAAAAACTGGAGAGAAAAAGAAAATGTGAAAATTTTCACTTTACCTCGTGTAAGAGCTCCATAAATGTCCTAGGGGCCTTCTTAGCATTCTCAAGTGCTTTGGCCTGCCGGGTTTTACGTTTTGTGTTCTTGAGCTGTCTTTTTTGCATGTGCACTGCAATGGAAATAGGAAATCACTAGATTAATTCAGTGCCAGTCAAACAATTTCAACCACTTCATGGAGAGGAATGCTAAAAATAGGTTTGGACTCTAAGCAGAAGAACTCTCCTCAATCTGTTCTACCTATACCACAGTTGACTTGGCCAATCAATTTATCACATAACTTTGAGGATCTTAATGAACATTGGAACAGTTAGTAGCCACTTGAACTCACAAATTATCTAAACTTTTTGTGCTTCGATTAACAGCCTACATTAGCAAAAGCCAAATCCAAGAACTAATCAACTCAGACATTATGAGATGATAATAATGCAGATTTCAGAGAAACTAGCATTTTGATGAAGTTCATTGCAGCTATCAAGAGAGGACATCAGAATTCTTGA
Organism: Paratinospora sagittata; assembly: GCA_035771175.1. Lineage (NCBI taxonomy): Eukaryota > Viridiplantae > Streptophyta > Magnoliopsida > Ranunculales > Menispermaceae > Paratinospora > Paratinospora sagittata. The sequence continues at coordinate 35,731,480 of CM069604.1, forward strand.
ACTTTTTGCTATATAAACAGTAGTTTGCTCTGTAACGACAAAAATATGATCTTGATGAATGCCTAAGAATGATATGCTTTAAGTGTTAAGATGCAAGGAAAGTTATTAGCTTCCCCGAGCCTTGAATTCAAATTCACTGTCTTGAACAAATTCATAGCCCTTTGAATCCCTTTAGTCCTTTAATGAACCATTTCAGTCTGCGGTAACTAGCAAACGCACCTTTTCTTCTCCCTTCCACAATCCAAACGATTTTCTAAGTGATCTATTGAAAAATTAAGTAGCCACCAGGATTTTTTCTTTCTCTTTTTTTTTTTTTTTTTTTTCTTTATACAAAAAAATCTACTCTCCTGAATCTATTTTCCAAAATTAAACATTGGATACTCCTCAGACCTAATTGGAGTTTTCCAAATACAAATAGATGGAAAGTGAGTCATAAGATAGTCACCATGAGAAGAGAGTGCACTAGCGTTTAGTGATATAGGACACAGGACTGAAATCCAATATGTGCATTCACAGCGAGTATTAAGGAGGGGAAAAGAAATAAACCTTGATCATCGTCATCGTCAAGAGAAGCTTCGTCATCGTCGATAGTCTCGATTGCTTCCATTCCAGCATTATCATTCTCCAAAGCCTCAAGACGAGCTACAGCTGCCTAACGCAAACAAAAATACAAGAAACCTATGAGCAATCTAATCAATCGTAGCAAAAGTCAAACATCCAAGCAACTTTAACGAATTAATAACTCGTACCTGCATTCGATTATCGCTGCTGGCAAGAGCCGCCACCATCTTCGCTGCAACCTTACGAGTTCGGCTCGACGTCCTACGAACCGAACCAGAAGCTTCTTCTTCCATAGCCGCGAAATCTTCGATCACGAAGCTCAACCTTCAACAATTTAGGGTTTTGATTTGATTTGATTTCACAGTGCCATCTGTTTTCATTGAAAACGCTGTGCGATGAACCGGCTCGCAATAATTTTGAACCATCATGCTCTCACAACTCTTCCTGCAAAAAAACTTCCATTTTCCTTAACTGACACGTGTACAATAGATCCCATTTATTCACACCTGTCAGAGCTAAACATCTTTGGAGTACTTTAGAATACAACACCTGAAAGTACTGAATCTTGTGGTCACGGATTTATTTCTTCACAATTTACGAATCTCTCTCTCTCTCTCTCTCTCTCTCTGCAAATTTGCTTCCCCGTCACCGGCCATGGACGATCTTCCATTACAGAAGATCGCCATTTCAGGCCCCACTCTCGCTTCCTTAATCCAACGGTTCTCGTCTTCCACCGGTGACGTGGACGGCCTCTTCTTCGGCCACGTGTCGCAACCCATCTCATCCAGTCTAGCCGACGACGACGGCCTCGAATCTTCCTCAACTGGCTCCGACTCGTCCACTCTCGTCGCCACCATCACCGGCTTCATCTGCTCCGGCACCGTTTCCAGCTTCTACGACTCCACCGGCCGTCTCGACCTCCCGGCTCTTCTCCGGTTTCTCGGCGACCGAGCTCCCGGCCGGTCACTTCTCGGCTGGTTCGTCGGAAGAAGACGAACCGCTTTCCGACCCTCCATGAGAGAACACAATGTCTCGTATTCCCTTGCCAGTAAAACCCAAAACCTAACCCTAACCCTAAGTCCCCAAAACGACCCTCTTTCTTCTGTCGATTTCCCTCCTTGTGTCTTCATCGTGTTCTCGACGCCTTTTTCTGCTCAATTGATACACACGCACGAGCACCGCGCGTTTCAGTTCCGTCGATCAATTGGGGTTTTTGAGCCAAAATCGATGGATGTTGTTAACATTGGACCGGCGTTTCGCGGACATTACGGCGCGTTCAGCCCTAATTCGCCGTTGCCGTGGTTGTCGTGTGCGTTGAGAGATTCTTTGGCGATGGATATGGTGATCGAGGAGGATAAGAGTAAGGATGGTTTGGCGGTGCGTAGACGGGGATTGAAGGAGCAACAGACATTGGATTTGTGTGCTGAGGGGTTTGATGTTGGGAGATTGAGTAGGTTGATGGGTTCGGAGGCGGCGAATTATACTTCGGAGTTGGAGGATTTGTATGGTAAGATGCTGGAGAAGCTTGAGGGATTGGCGCGGTTTGTGGAGAAGAGTTCTGCTAAAGTTCTTGAACAGGTTATAGATTTTAGTTACATGCGTAGTGTTTCTTCTTTTACTACAGCATTGTGACTTTCGTAGTTGAATCAAAATATTGATATGTTGGCTTATTGTTGAGTGCTTAAATTCTTCATAAATTTCTTCATTGGTGAATGAAAATTTAAATTTGTGATTGATATATGAACCATTTGGCTGTATTTTCATTTCTTCATTCATTCAGAAAATTACGGGCATGATCTTATGTTTCTTCACAAGTTTCTGTATCACAATTTTCATTTTTGATTACATTTCTGTCACTTAAGCACACATGTATTGTATTTCTTTTCGCAAAGTATTATATTATTGCCTTCCGTAATAATGTTTCTGCACAATGTTTATGTAGCTTATAACCTGCGTGAAATTTGATGGAAATGTCATCCTGATTTCAGTGCTGTAGTAACTTTCTCTCTAAGTTCATTTGACTTATTTTAATGACATTGTAAAATATGCTTGTTACGTGGAGCTCTCCTCTTTTCTATGACTTTTTTTTTAATGGCTATAATTAACTTGTTAAAAGAAATTTGCTGGATGACTGAGATACACTTTCTACTTTTACAGGAACAGCGAAATACAAAGTTAAGGAGCAAATTCTCGGGCTTAGTATAATTGATGGATGATTTGTAGATGGCTTGCTCTTATTTTGTTTGGTAATCATTTCATCCAGTATGGCTATATATACTCATTTTGCAAGGAAGAGAAAAGAAATAATGCATTTACTTGTCACTGCACCTGCTGCTTTGTATTTGATTAAGTGAAATTCCATTAAACGTAAATGAGTGGTAAAGCCTGGCAACATGACAAACTCAATGGTTATGCATTTTCCAAGGACTATTTCTCTTTATTTTGACCCTAAGGCTTGTCTAGTTTTTATTACTGTAACATGATAGTATGTAACTTCTTACTGCCGTATTCTTGATGATCTGCTTAAAAAAACTAAGAAAGCAATTGGTGACACTCTGTGCAAAATCTATGCAATGTTCATAATCATTTAGATGATTTCTACTGATCCGTCACTTTAGTGTACATTGTATTTCTGAAATTCAGAACTGCCAAAATTCATGTTGAACATAAGTTAGAATTGCCGTCAAATGTTAGTGCTGATCATCTTTAGGTGGTTATACTCACTGCATGCTTTTTCCTTGCCCTTCTGATTTCTTTTCTTTCTTTCTGAAAACCCCTTCTGATAGCTTCTACTAGGTTTGATGTGCTTCCTGGTTCAGCCTTGATTTGCTTAGAGCTCTGGAGCTTTGAGGACTTTGGTTCTAGAAGCAATCTAGTTTGGATGTCTCTTTGATTTGTTATTCCATGATCCCTTCGTAACTTACAAGGAACAGAAGGATCTTTGGACATGAGAACGATCCAATTCATTTTCCAGGATCAAGATTTTGAGTTAGTGGCGGGCACATTTTTTACCAACTGGCCTTTGTGTCTGTGTGTGTTTTTGGCTGCTCCTTTCTTTTGTGCTTTCTTTGCTTGTGATTCTACTGGGATGCCCTCGTAATCATTTCCCCCCCCCCCCCCCTCCCTCCCTCTCCCTCTCCCTCTCCCTCTCCCTCTCTTTTGCCAATGATTCATCCTCTCTTGTTCGAAAAAATGAAAGGAAGATTTTAGCATGTTGTAATTTGTGGATTAGAGTTATTAATTTGTGGATTAGAGTTATTAATCTCTCAGTTCCCCTTTGATTTTCATCATATGACACAGCAAAACCATTCCACTTGTCATTAAAACACAAATATGATAGCTATTTCATTTTTTACCAGATAGTTGAGTGGACAATATGTGCCTTGAAGCTGGTATACAACTAACATGAAAATCAAGTTATAATTTTACAGTGTACCTATGCCCACAATTGGAGGAAGCTTTGGCATCTCCCAACCTGGATCCTCCAATTGGTGAGCCACCGATTGGGGGTGGGTGCTAGAGAGAAGTGCTGTAACAATTACCATCAAACATTCTTTTCACTTTTTGATCTCCTACTTCATACTCACTTACTTAGGACATGGCTCTGAAATGGCAGCTTTAAATCTCAAAACCAGTACTCAACTACTTTGATTGTTCGACCACACCTGATGAAAGAGGCTTGGCCGTCTGCTGTTGATTAATGATTCATGTGATCAGGTAGTTTGATCATTATCCTAATTGTTCCTATACAAGCTACTTTTGTTTTTTTTTTTTTTGTTTTTGTTTAGGGAGGGGGAAGAATATATTGGTACCAGATGTTACGTTATACGTGCCTTTACTGAAACCACGTTATGTTAACTATTTTGATTCCATTATTAATGATGTGGGTGTTTGAAATTTTGAAGCAGGACAAATTCCTAAGGTGACGTTTGTGAGATGTCTGAAAATCCTGAATTTGCTGTGAAGTGGTTGGCGCTGTCTCTCATGGTCTCTCGCATATGGATGGCACTCGAACAAAATGTACCCTACCCTGTTGTTTTGAACATTTTTGGTGTTGCTTTTCAAGTAAATGATGTTCACAAATATTCAAACATCATGTTTTGAGAATGAAATTAAAATTTTCTATTAATTGAAAAGACGCTGGAAAATCTTTGTTAAAGAGGGGTAAATATGTAGACATGCATATATAGATGGATATATATAAGAAATACATAGTTATTTTTGTAATGTAATTGTATAATTAGCTTTTGATAGAATGGGACGAGGATATGGTTCATGTAACTAACCCCGTGAAGTGTGTTTAGTTGAATTGTGTACAGCAAGTGTTGACTGAGCTATGGAAAGCTTCGTACTATTTAATATGGTATTTAAATAGGCCTAAAGTTAGAATGTGAGCATTAAAATTCCAACAATAATATGCGGATGAAATATTTTTCTGTGACGTTTATGAGAGTAAGAGTTGTTTTATAATTATTGTTACCAGCCCGCAGGTACGTATGTTGCACATGATTAAAAATGAGATTAAAAGTTAATCATGTGATTAAAAGTTATTAAATAAATTTAAATAAAAAGAGTTAAAAGTTATTAAAAGAAGAATAAAAAAGACTGAAAGTTATTAAAAAAAATAAGTTTGAAAAAAAAAATTCAAAATAAGTCTTATATTTAGTATTTTGTTATCAATTTAGTCATATATATATATATATATATATATATATATATATATAATTAATTAATAGTTTTTTGCTGAAAAGTAGTAGGTAAATTTAAAATGTATGATAAAATTAATATATGGAGATTTAAAGAGTTTTGACTTTATATATAATATATAGTGTAGATTATATTTTTGTGTATTTTTTTGTGCAAGGACAACAGATTATATTTGATGTCACAGTCAACCTGTATTGTAATAATAAATGAATGTGGACGGTTTTCGAGCTATTTGATAAATATAGACAAAGACCATCTTGTTACCATTTATTTCAAGTGCAACCTCAAAGGTAGAATGAAAGGCAAGGCTCTGCGTGGGCTGACAAGCTTTTATGTGGCATAACGTATAATTTAATTGAGCCCCAAGTTGAGTAAAATAGGAGAGTATCTACTATCTAGCATGGATAACTTAGTCGTGTTATAATGACCAATTTATTACAATGTTATTATTTCTGAAATGACATTTGATAACTATTGCATTCATCATATGGTATAATAGTACAATAAAACAATGCACACATATTTGTTGAGTGATGAGTGACCATGGTAATTACAACTTTTTGCAAACTTTGGATTAAACAGCAAAAGAAGTTGATTAGTTGTTAAATGCAATTATTAGTGTACTTCAAATATATTCAATTGCACTAAAGGCAACACATCATAATTTCATATGTCACATGTGCCTTACATGCTTAGTTCAATAATAAATCAATTTGACACGTCAAAACTTACGAAATTAAATAATCTAACATAAGATGTTATTCAGCCATGGCAATTAGCTGCAAATTACTAGTTAGAACAAAGTTCAATTCAAACACTGATTGAATAAGTGGATTTTTTTTTTTTTTGGTGTGGTTACATTTTAGTTTTTTAAAATTCTATATCCAAGTCAACCAATTTACAATGTATCTGTTTTTTTAACAGTACCAGTACTTTTAAATGTCACATGAAAGTTATTTTTGCCAATATTTTATTTTTTATTTTTTTAGTTCATAACCTTTGGTGCCCTGACTGACCCTTTTACTGAAACAAGACTATTTCGGAGTCGAGAATTATAAAGGCTATTAGACATTTATTCTTAAAATGAACGGATAAATGTGATTACAAATACAGACTCAAAATCGAAACCTTGTCTTTTAATTACAACTTATATATCATCCTTTATCTAAAGAAGTTACCTAACTCTGAGTATTTTTGCCAACATTTAATATTATCATCTGCTGATTATTTAATATTTTTATTATCAGGGTGTTTCAAAATGACTATGGACAATGTTATTTTAAAAATGGAAACATCTCAAACTTACCTTTTTAAGCGTATTATTTAAGAAACTACTTATTTTTTTTACTTATTTATATTTTTATTAATACTAATTATACAAATAAGAAGAAATTAAAATAAATAGAAATAACATCAATACAGGATTTGAAAAAAAGAACAAAAATAGAAAGTATCAACAGAGCATGATCTATTTCATTTAATGATCCAAAAATAGGGTGGTATAATAATATAAAAAACAATAAATAAAAAGGAGCAACAAATAGAAAGTAACCAATGCGCGATATAAGGACGAACAATACTTAGAAATTCATTGAACATATTTACTAAACTACATAAGGATTTGATTGGAAAAAAGAAAAAGAAATGACAGCTCAGACAAAGTAATCAAGGTGCTGGTCCTAAATACCCCTGGCTGTAACGGCTATCTAATGTTACCCTGTAACGCGCGTCGCAGATAATCCCTTCCCATTATGTGGGCCCGACGAACGAAGCTGACCTTTTGGCAACGTGGCACTGCCTCTGAGGCAAATGTCCAACAAAAAAAAAAAAACATGCTGCGAGTGGGAGGACATGCACGACCACAGACGCTGACTGATGACGTTGGAAAAGAGAAGGGCAGTATAGTAATTTCTACAGTCTGACATACTGAAACGACTAGGTGGCTTCTAATATCCATAGCTACATGTGTCGCTCGCAGACGCCTCGGTATTGCCAGAGCGGAATACGCGCGGGCTTCATGCGTTTTCCCTTCTTCAATTGAGAACTTCTACTAGTTTTCGTTTGCAGTGTCTGTCTCTCTCTCACTCGCAACAGCAATTCTTCTTGAGAGCTCATTTGTCTCTGCGATTTGTAGGCACAGAGTGTATCAGAAGCTTGTTGAAACCAGTGTTCGTGAGTCTCTGTTCCGTTCTTGGAAGCCCTAGGTTTCTGTTTCGTTTTTTGATTTTGTGTTACAATCTTTCCTGGACTTTGTATTGGTTTCTAGGGTTTTTTTTATCGTAATTTTGAGTTTCAGTGAATTTCTAGGCAGCTTGGAGGATTCGGAGAGGAGAAGACATGACGGTACCTGTGGAAAAGGAACTAGAAAACCAGCTTATGGAAGCTGGAAACCGGCTTCTCAATCCTCCGTCCTCTGCCGAAGAGCTTGTTTCGCTTCTAGATGTAAGCGCTATCTGATTCTGCCATTTGTCTAGGGCTGCTTCTTTTTTTTCTTTTTTTTGTTGTTGTTGTATATTTGTATTTGAGTTTTATTGTGTTTAGATTAACTGTTGGAGATGTATATGTTTTGTGATTGGGCTGGATGCCAAACTGGTGATTATTGATTTACTTTTCTTGAAGCTCTATGCTGCATGGCATTTGAGAGGCTAAATGTGTCTTTGTGCTGATCATTTATGTTTCTGGCTGGAGGAAGCTCAGTACTGTGGTCTAATGACATGCAGTTGTTGAATTTTGTGAGGGATATACTTTGGCGACTATTTAACTGATGATGCTAATGGATCTGATTTCTGTTTTCTTTAGTTTGACATCCGTTAGTGATACTTATGCTTCACTAGTAGGATTCTCTACCTTTCCTTAGTTTTTGGAAAAAGGGATAAAGGTTCATTTTAATCACCAAGATGAAGTTGTGATTGATGGTTCAATTGGTGAAACATAAAATTAAATCTAAAAAAAATGGAGGAGAATTGTAGCCAGAACAACTAATTAATGCCATGAAGCATGCATTATATTTGTGTCGCTTAAATAATGGAGTTTCCAAAATTAGTTTTGTGTTATTTCTACTGTGACTATTAAACTTAACAGATCATTTTAAATTGGACATTTCGGAAACTTCATAATGCAAGTTTCTTAGTTAAATTGGAATGCCTAATGATGGAACTTGATGCCAGACATTTTGGCAACAGTGTTTTCTTTTTTCATTAATTTATCTTGTTCTAGAGAAAATAATGGATTGGAACTTATGAAGGTATGATTAGAAGGTAGATTGTTCCCTTGAGATTTACAGTTTGATCTTTAAAAAGAAAATTTTAAAAAAGAGAGAGGGATCACCACCACTTTTTGTGCAAAAACTTTTTTTTGCCCTTTTCAGGGTTGTGTTAAGTGGCTGTTTATTTAGTATGCCCTGACAATCATGTAGTGTAAATATTAAATATTGACAAAGCAGTTAAGGAACTTATTTATTTATTTTTATTTTTATCTTAAGTATGTTGGTGATGATAAAATCTAATATAGTAATAGGATGAAGCTGTACCTTTTATACTAAATACATAAAAGAATAATAGATGAGGCTCAGGTCATTATCGGGCTTGGAGAAGGACATTAAGCGAGCATCATAAACTAAAGCATAATCAAACCTGAGCTATAGAGAATCACCTCCTTTTCAAAATCTAGATTCAAGATGCCTTCCTTTTTCAATTCCTGGAAAAGAGGGGGGGGGGGTGGTAAATGCTTTGGCCAGCTAAGTTGCAATAGCTGTGAAGTAGGGGGAATATTGACCTATATTTTGTTTTAAGGCTTTTCACCATTTAGTGCAAATCTCTAGTTTAGATTTATGCTTATCCTTCTGCTATTACGTATCTAATTCTTTAAACAAGGGAAAAAAATTGGTTAATGTTTTAATGTAATGTCTAATGGGGGGATTCGCAATGCACTTGAGTGGTAAGACGAATATTTGTATAATCTAGTCATTGGCTGCTTGGTGAATAAAAAAACCATTCAACATAAGTGTAATATTGTTGTTAGAATTTTGGTGAATGAGAGATAAGAGTGTTAATGATAACTTAATGTGCATTGTTGAGCCTACACCTCTTAGCTATAGCTTTTATGTCAAATGGTACTAATATGGTATTAGAACATTGATTTTGTAAGAGATACAAGTTCAAATTTTGCTATTATATTTGCATGATTGGTATATGTCGTTTCTTCCTTCTCCCTTTTGTCTCCTCATGTGCAAAATGAGACTGCATGTAAGGGAGAGTGTTAATAATAGCTTGATATGTATTATTGGACATCCACCTATCATCTATAGTATCTAAGTATCTAACGAAGAGATCCTATAAAGCCATGGAGGTGGAGTAAAGATTGGAAAGAGAAACTTGATTCCATAATGGGGAACAATTAAGGTTAGATCAAAATGTTATGCAGTTAGGAACATGGTTGTCAAAGTTTGAATTATGTGGTTTATGATTCAAATTGTATCGCAAGTCCTACAATTTAAACCGTGAGTCTCAATCGATTCATACCTCAATTGTACAAAAAGTAAGATTTAAGATATGTAATCTTTCAAACCACCTTTTTTAACTATACATCTATCCTTCTTTTATGTTTTCAAATCTCTATAAAGGGTTAATTCTTTTTTTTCTTCTCAAAATCAGAAAAAAGAATTTTTTCTTCAATTTTCTGCCTCGAAGAAAATGAGCTTGATGATGAAGAAAGGAATGATTAAAGGAATGAGGCCTTTTTCCTTTTTGTTATTGTCTCATTGAAACGTTTCGGCAATTAGGCATATAAAATACATTGTACAAGCGTAGACACATGACACATGCATTTTGTTACTTAGAATGTTATAGCTGCATAAGCTATTTATTCTTACCGTGCCATGTATTTTGTTATGAACTTTCTCTATGTTACATTTCATTTATTTTTAGTATTAATCGCAAGTGTGAATGCATTTTATTAGATTATAAGCATGCCTGCATACACACAGGTATATTTGTTTATAATTTGATTTGATATTTATTTATTTTTGCCTCTATGATTTACAATGAAATTCATGCTTTGACAACCTGGTAGAAGTAAAAAGGTAATAAAGACTCTAAATATTGAAGGCTGAAAGAAGAGAGGTTACTATGCTTTATGAAAGAAGTGTGTTCACATTGTAGGACATCTTGTAGAGTATAGAGAGATGTGATTAGTTTTTGAGACTTATGGCATGCAAGTTTTGGGAGGGAAGGATGGTGAGATAATTTGGGCTAAATTGAAGAAAGGAGGAGTTCATGGTAGATTAAAAAAATAACGAGTATAGCTATGTAAGTAGAGTAGATAACCATTCTAGAGACAAAATGCACTATGTTGCTATTGGTTGTCTTGGTAAGGAACAAAAAGTGGTTGATATTATTATTGTGATGTCATTTTGAAGTTGTTTGGAAATGAATATGATTGGAAGTTGGAGTTATAATTAGATCTAATTTGGATGATAAGATGCTTTTGATTGTCCATTGAGAGCATGACGAGGCTTAGAACAAATGTTATAGTTAAGTTGAAAGAAGATACAATAATTAATGAAATATCTATATTTTTATTGTATTGTTCCCTTGGCAAACAAAATGCTATAAACACAGCGATGCTTCCAAGGTGACTGCAAACTTACGAAACCAGAAAAAAGAGCCCAAAGGTTTAATGTATTTCTATTTATTCTTTTTGCCTTGACCAATAAAATTGTACAGTTTTTACTAAAATAGGGATGCTTGCATGGCAGTGACAAACTTACAAAACAAGAAAAAAAATGCTCAAAGGGTACAGGAATTACAAGGGAGCAATGAAATATAAACCTTCATATATTTTTTGCACTCCCTTTAAATGAAACCATACATTCCTATAAAACCTTCGAATCAAAAGAAGATAAATGCCTTTACCTTAGTAATGAACTCAATTTTCTGCATTCTTGAAGATTTGCTGACTGTGCTCCTTTGAAAGTCATTGATTTTGGAGTGAAGGCCAAGTTAAATCATCTCCTACAAGAAGGCCTTTGGGGAGCGTGGGAAGATGTGACAATTTTGATAAGTTTATACAAAAAATATTAGGTAGAGGAAGAAGAAGGATCAACTTAAAACTTATTTGGTTCGATGTAGGATGCGTGGATCATAATAAGCTTAGAAATACTCCAAATAAAAGGATTGGAATTTGTTTATGGTTGATTCCATAATTCTATATAAAACAAATAGTATTCAAAGTGGCTTTCTTGGTGGAATTAATCATTTCATTTCTATTAATTTAGAAAGAATTCATGTAAGCAACACAGATCTGGGCGTCAACGCATCTCATATTGATTTTTTTTAAAGGGAATCATAACATAGTCATTGGGACACATGATCAATGAATCACGTGGAGAAAAAGGAAATATAACGTTGTATAATTTGATGAATTTTCTGAGAAAAGTATAGGGATGACGTTGCCTCTTTTAGGGGGAGTCAAACACCTACAATCCATAAATATTTTGCAAAATTACATACTTTCAGTTGAATGTCTGAAAAAGTGCTTGTTTTGAGGCTTTGTATAATTAAACTGGTAGATAATGCGGAGAATATTATGCTGTTCGGTTGTACCTGTTTCTTCAATGAGTGGGTAAACTAACCAATTCTTTTTTACTTTAGTTTTGACAAGAGCAGCACAAGCTTTTATAGCTATATAAAGCTTAGTCAACAGCGAACTTGTTGAGGTCATGTGCTCAAAAGATCAAGTCTTTTGGAATGTCTTACCAAATCACACGAGGCAATCATTAGAACTAGAGGGTCTGCGGAAATCCATGGTTGATTGAAGTTAAGCTTAGTCCAATTGATGGTGCCGATTCTATCCATCATTCCATTAGGCTATAAAGGTTGGAGTTCGATGCTTTTGGCAATAAATGGTTCCATCATATGAGAAGTTCAGTATATCCACGTTTTTGTTGATTTATTAGAAGCTGTCGATTTGCATGAAATTTTGTATTATTCATGCTTTAGTGAATTATCGCAAGTTCAAATGATGAACCAAAATTCTAACAAAAAAGCTAGTTCTCAAGTGGTCTTAACTACATTGTATCTTTTTTAGGAAGGTTGTCAATATGGTATAAAGTTTGTGTATTTCTATGTGGTAAAAATTATCATTTCAAGTCTAAATTGTTTTAGTACAGACTCGTAAATTGCAAATTATATTTCTTTTTCACTTTAATTGACCTATGGATGGTAAGGTATCTTGACATTATCTTGTTTTAGTATTATACCCATATTTTGACAAATCTAGAAGGGTATGCAGTATATTTTTCTTCTTTTCTGGTATATCTTGCTTTTGGTTCTTGCATATTTATATTAAAGTTTCTTGTGCATTTGTTTCATGGGCGGTATGTGCAAATTTTATTAATGTCCCACCACGAAAAGAAAGCTACTTTGTGTGTTGATTTAGAAATTAATTATTGTTCATTTTACTTATGAAAAATGTTTATCAAAGTAAAGATCTTATTCATTTAATGCGATATGATGCAAATAAAGCATCCCCACACCTCAAGAAGTTGCAAGTTGGCAAGCGTATTCTGGTCACTGTGACATTGGTGATAGACTCTAGATCTCAAGTTCATATCTCAAAATCCCACGGTTTGTACCTACTGTCCCACATGGCTATACTGCAACCGTGTCTTGTGTGTTATTTGCCATCTATAGAAAGTATAAATGGATCTATTAATTTTGCATGAATGACATAGTTATTTTGTATTAGTTTTAGCTGCTTGTTGCAACTTTTACAAGTATTCTATTGATTTTGATATTGTCTCTTCATATTTAGCTTAATATGCTTTACTGTCGTTTCCCCTATAAAATGGGGGAAAAAAAAATCATACTTTCATCATGTCCACAATATTTTTGTCATGTTTGTGAAGCGTACGTTGTTGTTGCCGCTGAAATACTTTGTTTCCAAGCTGTCTGAAAATGGACACTAAATTTGAAATTTAACATTGTTGTTACTAGTGTGCATGCATGTGGTTTCCACTATTTTTTAATAAAATTTTTAAGTTTTATGGTTTTGTATTGTTGTTCTTCTGTTGAAGAAAGATGTTATGTCTTTTAATGAAATTAGAAAGGTTAAATTATCTTATTTGTTTAAAATCAAAATAATGGTAAAAAAGGTGAAACTATGTAATGAGGCAGGGCAAAATAGGAAAATGTGAAATTGAGCTTGAAAAGTAAGGGAGACATTTAGTGGGGGAAATTTAGAATTTTACATTACTTAATTGCCCTTTACATCATTAAAGCTATATCTTAAAATTTAAAAGCAAAAATAAAGTTTTGAAGGGTATCTTTGGAAGTATTTGAAAATGATCACACCATTAGTTCTTAAACTTTTGGCATTATAATATTATAGATTTGTGATAGTTTACGCTTTTGGGAATTGCTATTTAGTTTCTGGCATACGTTAGTGACCTTGAATTTTATGCTGCTATTTAATAACTTCGATGCTTTTTTTTTCATTCACAATTTCTTTTTTCCTGAATTGCCATTTTTTTTTTATTGTTTTAAAGCAAGTTGAGACCTATTTGTCAAGGGTGGATCAATCGCCATCGGAATCGATGCAAACTGCTCTGGATCCTTTGAAGAAGGCATTGGTTGCTTATGATCTGTTGAGGCATGCAGATATGGATGTCAAAGTTGCTGCAGCATCTTGTATTAGTGAGATCACTAGAATAACTGCACCAAATGCCCCTTTTGGTGATGATCAGATGAAGGTACCTATAATGGTTTAATGCCACTTCTGTACAAACATATTAACTCTGGTTTTGGCTTCTGTTGTGGTGGATTTTCTAAGTTTATGCTTCTGAATGATGTAAATCTGTTTTGTATTTCATTTGTGTGCAGGATATTTTTCACCTAATAGTAGGTACGTTTGAGAATTTGTTTGATATGTCCAGTTGCTCTTTTCCAAGAAGGGTTTCCATTTTGGAAACTGTGGCAAAGGTCCGATCATGTGTTGTGATGTTGGACCTTGAATGTGATGCATTGATCTATGTGATGTTTCAGCATTTTCTAAAGGCTATAAGGTAAGTTCCATTGTGATGTTTTTCCCTTGTGCTTTTTGTCATAATTGAATGTGCTGAAACATGCTAATCATGGGATGGCCATGATTTACTTTTTGTGTATTCAAAAGTACATTTGCATGACATTGGTATGGTTGTAAATCATGTATTTTGGTGATTTTTCCTCTTCCCTTCACTTTGAGGTGCTTATATGCTGAGAAGCTTAGTTATGGTTGGTGAGTTAGTGGTAATCTTTGAGGTAGGACACCCTAGGTTTTTTCAATAAGAAACGAATGCATTTAGAGGATTGCCTCCTTGAATCTTTGAAGGGCTGAATGAAGACATGTATTTCGAGGACATCCTAGGTTATCTTTGAGGTAGGACATCCTAGGTTTTTTCAATAAGAAACAAATGCATTTAGAGGATTGCCTCCTTGAATCTTTGAAGGGCTGAATGAAGACATGTATTTCACAGAGGGCTTATTTATGTAATACTTAAGCTTTTGGCCATGGGATGTGGAAGCAGTGATGATCTTAGTACTATGTAGGATATTTAGACCAACACAAACTGTCAGATTTGTATCTTGGTCTTATGATTTCCATTTTGAAGCCCAATTCAGGTTCGTTTGGCCTCCAAATGATTCAAATCTGATTCATGTCTTTAAATGTTAATTTGTCTTTAACTATTTTTAATATTCTTTTGAGGTGCAAAAGATAAAATGGATGCCTTTTCAAGTCCATTTTTTTTAAAAAATTGTTGATTAGTTTTTTTTGTCCATTTTATTCAAGGGATGTTGTATAGATGAATTTCAATTCGTCTTTCTTCAAAAGGTTCAATTAAGAACTAATTTGGCTTCTTAGCCATGATTCCATTACTTGACTATGGGGTGGGGAATAAATCCAAAGTTGTTTCTCTTTCTTCTTTTTCTAAATCCTAGTTGAGTTCTCAAGAATGTATTGGTGATTGAACTAGAGTGCAGAGGTAGGTGATCATGGTTGGTGAAAGAGAATATGGTGTTGATAGAAACAAATGGATCTTGGAAGCTATGGTTCATTGGTTTCTCACATGGTATTAGAACTCCAGTTTTGTGAGAGGTTTTGGGTTCAAGTTTATTCTTTGGTATTTATATATTCTTTATTTGCATGTTTGATATGTCTGTTGTTCAATCTCCCCTTTTTTTCTCTACGTGCAGGGTCAGGGTGGGTCTGCATGTGGGAGGAGTATTAGTGATAGCTTGCTATACATTACCAAAACAGATATAGTTTTTAGGTTCAGTGGTCTCTTAACAGGTTCGTTGGTGTTGATCAAATCAACATGAATAAGTATTCCAATTATTTAGGTGAGCTGCATGAATCATGCTCTGCCCCATTTCACTTCATCTAGAGTTATAGTTGCTCTTAGGTTGGGTGATCTTTGTCTTGCTCAGCCCGAGCCAATTTTAGCCATTGTCTCTTGTGCCTTGAACTCACCCTATACTAGTCCTCATAGTCCTCATAGATGTATTCTTGAGATGTTTTTTCTTTTCTTTTTAATCATGTGAACAACTTACCGTAGTCTAGTATCCCTTGTTTTTCTCCTCAAGTGGTGCTAGCTTGGGCCCTTAGTTATGACTTATTCCATATTCTCTTCTTTGACCCACTTGCTTTATTTATGGTTGTGTTGTTCCTCAACTGTCCTTAATTTGTTGCAAACATGGCTGGTCGTCTGCCATTTTATAAAGTATCTTCTTCAACCTTAAATGTATTCAAACACACTTCTCCACTACAACCATCTTACTTGCTACATGTTCTTCAGTATCTCCGTACTTATGGATGAAGTATGATTGATCCTAGATAATGGAAATTATCACTTTGACATAATGACATATATTTGTTATCAACTGTCACTACTACTTTCATTTATACTTGAATTATAGCTAAAATTGCAATATAACTTTATTAGTCAGTCTTGTCCTGAAATTTCATGATTCCAAACCACTTTCGAAAGTTTTAATTCTGCATTTATCACACCTCTACCTTAACATAATATCATCAGCAAACAACAAAGATTCATAGGATCAATAATTGAGAAAGAAGGTGTTTCTCTCTGTTAGAAACTGCTGAATCCAAAAGCTATAGCTTTTGATTTAAGTGGTTTCTAACTGGTACCAGAGCATTCCTTCAATGATTAATAAAGGGATGTAATGGCCTTCTTTAAGCAGAAAAAAGGGGCTCCTTCTTTAACTACATAGTAGCCCACCCAACTAGACCAACCTTTCTCCCATGTAAATTCATATGGCAAACTCATGTTCCATCCAAGGTCAAAATTTTGGAGTGGCTATTCGTGAATGAAAAGTTGAATTGTGCAGACATATTATAAAGCTGCTTCCATCATTGTGCCCGTTCTCCTAATTGGTGCTCTTTGTGTAGGTAGGATAACAAATCAATTAACCGCATTTTTGTTCTATGTGCATTCACAAAAGAGGAGTGCTATTTAGCACACATTTTTAGCACCCATTTTCAGCAAACAGAGCCCATTATATAGATTGGATGTCCTTGAATCTTGCATTAATACATGATTCAAGAGCATCCACCATACATTACAGGGGTGTGTGCTAAAATTGTGTTAAGAGTGAATTTCAAACCATGTCCACTTATCATTTTCCTTTTTTGTGTTTGGGAAAGATGTATAACATATCTCTAGTGGTCTAACGTGCCAAACAAACAGCACCAATAAGAAGTAAAATACAAATAAGAGTTATGGCATTCAATCTCATATTGCGAGAAATCCAAGAATTTCTGGGGGCACTAGCACAAGCAAAAATGGTTGAAGAGTCTACTGTTTGAAATAGAGTAAAACGACCGGAAATCCCAAGAGCTAATCCAAAATCACGTAGTAGCTTTTGTCCTTTTTGGAGGGAGGTTTGTGCCCGACCAAGCTAAAGCATTATTGGAGGATAACAAATATATAGTTTCCTATAAAAAGAAAGAAACAAAAAGAAGGTTGGGCATGTTGTTGAGAGTGCGGTACAATGTTTGTGAGAGAGGGAAACTGCTGGAGTTGCTAAGGAAAGATATATGCAGGAAAAAAATGGAGGCGGCTGAAAATTAGGTGGAAGAAAAGTGAGAAAAATGAGATATGTGGTGATATCCTGGTTGACTATCTTGTCAATCAGGATCCTCTTCTTGGGGGCTAATCCTGAGCAAGTTTGAACTGGAGTTGAATTCTTTGCCTATATACATTTTGTTCTGTTCAGTGATTTAGTTTTGTATATTTTACATGCATGATTTTATGTTTTATACTATTTTAGAAGTATAAGTGGACGATTTGTTTTTCTTCTCTATTAAATGTTTGTTTGTTTACCCACACTCTCCATATGACTCTCCTCAATTCATGCTCTTCTTTTTGAGTTGTTGGTGCTTTCTGATGGAGTACTGTTGGTTAATGTTTAAGGGACGACCATCCAGCCAGTGTCTTTACTTCTATAGAGACGATTATGACTCTGGTGCTGGAGGAAAGTGAAGATATTTCATTGGAACTTATCTCTCTGTTGCTAACCTGTGTAAAAAAGGAAAATGAGGTAAGTTATTCTTCTTCAGCTGGATATTAATCTGATTTGATACTGCATCAAAATTGTTGTTTGAGAAAATGCTTTTATCTCCTTCTTAATTATATTTAAAACCACATTTGATTTCTTCTGGTTGAAGCTCCTTAATTATATATGATTAGACATAAATTTGAATGATTCTCTCCTCTGTGTTATCCCACCTACCAAATAACAAAAGTAAAAAAGGGCGTACATAGTGCACGAGGCTCTTGCCATTGTAAGGTCTTGGGAAGGGATGATGTAGGCAACCTTATCTCTATATTGGAGAGGCTCTTTTTGGTTCGAACCCATGACCCCCAGGCATAATGGAGCAGCCTTAACCATTGCGCCAAGGCCCGCTCTTCTACTAAGTAACAAAAATCTTACTCATATGTCTTTGGATGTTTTGATTGAAAGAATTTTCTTTTATTTACTATTTTGGGTCAACTATGCCCAGTTTTTGTTTTGCAACTAGTTCTCCAACTGCAAAGATGGCCTGTCTGGCAGCTAGTTGGCCTTGACCATTGCGCCAAGGCCCGCTCTTCTACCAAGTAACAAAAATCTTACACACGTCTTTGGATGTTTTGATTGAAAGAATTTTCTTTTATTTACTATTTTGGGTCAACTAGGCCCAGTTTTTGTTTTCCAACTAGTTCTCCAACTGCAAAGATGGTCCATCTGGCAGCTAGTTGGCTTTATATGAAATTGTTATATATTGTTGCTTAGCTTACTACATTTCTCTTTTACTGTTTTACTCTCTCTATTATGAATTTATTATGTATTTACTTCTCTGCTTTTGGTCTTTACTTCAGGATGTTTTGCCTGTTGCGAGGAAGTTGGGGGAGAAAGTACTGGAAAGCTGTGCTGTTAAGCTCAAACCATATTTAATGCAAGCAGTGCTATCAATGGGCCTATGCATGGATGATTATAGTAAAATTGTTGCCACCATATGCCAAGAGGAATTTGGTACTATTGACCAGAATAATGTCAGTGCATCTGAAGAACAAATGGTAGACCTTGTCCTTTGTCTGATTCTCTCTCTGTCTTTGCTTTTTTCCTTGTTATTCTTTTATTCACTACTTGTTTCCTGGATGATGTAATGGGCCTATGCATGGATGATTATAGTAAAATTGTTGCCACCATATGCCAAGAGGAATTTGGTACTATTGACCAGAATAATGTCAGTGCATCTGAAGAACAAATGGTAGACCTTGTTCTTTGTGTGATTCTCTCTCTGTCTTTGCTTTTTTCCTTGTTATTCTTTTATTCACTACTTGTTTCCTGGATGATGTAATGTCACTTTGTTAGTTCTGTTCTTATACTATGTTGTTTGATACAGTATAGTTAGAAGATCACAGTTTGGATTGAATGGTCTCAGTTTGCTGGTATTTAACAAAGCAAAGTTAGGAGTAGCCTCATATGGGTACTTGCTTCATTAGTTGATATATCTTACTTTGGAAATTGGTTAATTTTTTTTTTCCTATAAATTAGAAATTTTATTTCTAGTGATTTGCAGTAGATATGGTCCCTAAAAGTGCAATTTACTTTTCTAGTGTCTATGACTACAACTCATCAAGGAGAGAACATGTTAACAAATGACTGTGGGGTTGCTTTTCAGTTTCTAGTTTCACTGCTTTAGTAAAATACTTGCTGGTTAGCTTTGGCTTGAAATTTTTTACAATCCATGTCATACATGTACTGTTGCTGTTACTGCTATTTATGTACTGATGGACTAAACTGTGTGAATATAGTGAATTCATGCTTGATGCTTGTGATATTTATTTAGGTAGGTTTTTGTCTATGAATTATACTGAAAGATCGTTTTGCTTTTCAAAATAGTCCATAATTCATCTGCATTTGTTTGGTCGACATGACTCAGCCTAAATGATGAGGACATGAGCATTTGGTTGGCATTTGGCATGTGTAGGAAGTGCTTGACATGGTGCACTTCTGTGAAGCCTTAGAGACTGATCCGTCAGGTTCTCACTTTTTTAGAGTATTTCTATGTTTAAGATAGAGAAACTAATATGATGATGACATGAGCATTTTGTTGGCATTTGGCATGTGTAGGAAGTGCTTGACACGGTGCACTTCTGAGAAGCCTAAGAGACTGACCTGTCAGGTTCTCACTTTCATATAATATTTCTATGTTTAAGATAGGGAAACTAATAGATAAAATGTAAAGAAAAGCTTTTGTAACATCATCCATCTTTAGTTAGATTTATATTATCAAAACCTTGGTTGTTTGAAAACTTCATGAATCGGTGAACAGAGGATGGATATTGAAGGAATATTTTTTTAGAAGTTCTTCTTAGTTGTAGAAAAGATATTGGCGAAAGATATTTTCTAACCTATGTTGAGGGATGCCGGTAAGTATGTTCTTTTGTGACGTTTATATGAGTCTAAAAGTTTGCTATCTAATGCTGTTCTTATTGTTTTGCCTGTCTTTGCTCATCTTATTGGTCTTCAATCGTAATTTATTTTATCTTACTGCGTAATATTCTCCACTAAGCATTATTATCTTTCCAAATTGTTTGTCAAAGGATCTTCTGATGCTGTTTTTATTGCTTTTGCAACATCTGACGGTGGTCACTATATTCATTATTTTCTGACTCATTGAATTTGCATGCTACAGGCAGATGGTGACAAACTTCTGGAGAAAATAGGTTCTGATGAAACACCACAGGCATGCAGTTCTACTGAATTTTATATGTTTTAGCTGCATTCTGCATCCTAAAGCTGAGTTCTGGCATTCTTTGGGTTTGACAGTTCCCGGTGTGATTGTGTTGCTTACAAGCAGGTTGTGGAGGAGATGATGCCTGGAACAACTTCTAGAGAGCGTGAGGTTGGTGTGGATGTGTCGCAGACATCATTAACGAGCAATGGTTCTTCTGAGAATGCGGATGATGGCTTGCAAAAGAGTCCTGATTCTTCAAACAATAAGTTAGAGCAGTCTCAGTGCCCTCAGTCTATGAAAACTGATATTGATAATTCCGTTGGCAAGATAATCAAATCCAAAACTAAGCAGGATCTACCTGCCAAGAAAATTGGGAGTAAAACAAATTGTGCAAATGCAGCTGATGTCCTTAACAATTCTCATGGGGAAACTAATGAAGAAGCTGTAGAACTCCCTGATCATAGTAAGGGTCACCATGAGAAAGCCAACAATATTATTTCTGATGGTCAACTGAGAAATGAGACCACGTCATCTACTGTGCTTGAAAAAGTGACTGGGCTACTTTCTTCGTTAACTGATTCACAAAGTGAAGCTATTGATTCTGCACTCAAAGGTCATAGCCTCAATGATGGAATTCATCCCAAAAGAGGGAGGAAGCTTAAGAAAGGGAATACAAAACAAGGCACACATTCTGGTCTGCCTTCTGTTGGTGTAGCTTTATCAAGTAACCAGGTTGGGGATGAGGTACCACCATCAGCTGATAGCATTTCAAAAAATCGGCCCGAGGCAAAATGTGACTCAGTAGCAAACCAACATAACCAGCCCGATATGAAGGAAGGGGCCAGGGACAATAAGTATGATACTCCACCTTCTGTGAAGGTCATATCTGAGAAGAGCTCTGGTAAAGTAAATAACTTGGAAGAGAAACCTGGGAAGAAGTCTGGCAAGAAGATTACTAATAATGACAAACAACCTGTGAATAAGGAGGAAAGTAAAATAAAGTCGGTTGGTGGAAAACCTATTGAAAAAAGGAATGTCACTGGAGAGTCAACGGGCAAGGTATTATTTAACTGTAATGCTTATGGACTTTTACCACTATTGGGGTTTACCATTTTTGAGATATGCTCATGTTCTTGTTGCATTTTGTGCAGAAGAAGGTTTCTTCAGTTGATTCTATCACCAAATCATCAAATAAAGATGACTTGGATAAAACCCCAAAAACTAATTCTAAGAGAAAACGCACTTCTGAAACCAAAGAGGTATAAACTCTTAGTGCCTTTCTAATATTGATTTTAGTTGTTAGAGCTTTGTCCTATAGAACTGTGAGATTTAGTTTAACGTAGTAGTTGGGTAAATACTAATGGATCCAAGACACATGCTTGTGCTGGTATGGAAGGCAAGTCAGTAGATAATGCTGTAAATTTGTTTAAATTTTGAAAGGGTGAGCAATGTACCTAATGTGTTAATACCATTTACTTTTGGTGTTTTAAGTTAATCATTTATTTGTTTTTAGCATGTTAAATTCAACAACTTCAATTACAAAGTATTTTTTTGTAAGTTTTGTTATTGTAACATGTCACACAGGAAATATCCGTATGAAAATGTTTTGTCTAAATGAAATTTCATTTTGTAGAAAGAATGTAGTGACCCCTCACAACCAAAGTATCGTTTGGTTCTTGATTCACCTCACTACAACTTTGTTTTCTGAGCACTTGGGCTTTTAGAAAAGGTCTCGGTAGTGGATAGGGAGACAGTCACATATAGTATTGCAAAATTTTGAGGCTATTGCAATCCACTCCTTTAGGGGCTCCATGTCTTTGTGGGCATACTTTTGGCTTCGAATTTCCTTTGATACAAATTGTAATGATCCCTTGTCACTTGATATGGTTTGGTTTTGAACACATTTTTCTCTAATCTGTTTCTGAACTACTTGGGCTCTTGGAAAAATGTCTTGATATAGTCTCATTTGACATATATATGACTTAGAAACTTTTTTTTTCTCTTGGGAAATGTGAGATAATTACAACCAATTGGCAGAGAGATTCCTTCTATTAGTAGTTGTCGTCTTGGTGGTATCTCACTTTGTCAAAGTGACAGTTTGGTTTGCTAAGGAAGAGTTGGAGTGGGGAATTCAATGTTTTCAAGGCGTTGCCTAGGCAATTTATAATAACTAAATCGCCTAGGCCATACTTAAGGCAAACAATGAGGCTCTTTGAAGAATTTTATAAGATATAAAGGGGTTGGTGTAAATGTATTGAGCCTAAGATTCTTTTTTATTCATATTGCTTCATCTTTGATTGTAGCCAACAACATATAGTTAGGAAAAGGCTTTGTTGAGTTGAGTTGCTGCTTCTGTGGTTGTGTAGATTTAACTCTAGTATAATATATATATATATATATATTTCCATGATGGAATTCATATTCTTCTTTTTCTTATTTTATATTTTTATTTTTGTTATATTGCTGCAAATATATAGTTTTGTCATTAGTATTACATGAAGCATGTCTCTTTAAATCATCATACTATCACTATATGCCAACTTGTTTTATTTTTTAATATGTTTTTTGGTCTTAATTTTTGTGGACATGAAATTGAAGAATGTAAAATAAAGTTTGCATTTTTACACAAGATTGTGGAATATGCATGTAATTATATATATATATATATATATATATATATATTATAGGGTTATTATGTAACTAATTATTCATTCACTTAGGGAGCTATACATAACTATTATTTTTAATGCTTAGGTATTGCCTCTCTCAATGGGGTCAATCCCCTAGGCGGCATTGCCTTGACGCCTTGATGTCATTGGGGGGAATCTGACGTTTTAGTTCATTTTTTTTTTCCTCCATTCACATGTGATCAAACAGAGGTTTTTTCGCCCCTAAAGGAGCATAATCCAATTATAGTCATTGTTGTGGTTATGAGATACCTTAAATGTATCTATCCGTGATATATTTTAATGACTGTTTTGGATTAATTAATCAAAAAAAAGGTGAAGGAAAATTGCTTTCCTTGCTTCCATATATGTGAATATTTGTCTTCGCTGCTCGGGAGAGCTTCATTACTGGTTTGTTTAGCCTCCTTTGAGCCAGTCATGATTTGGAAATTATGCCACCAAAATTGATCTGCTGAGGTGATGACAGGCTGATATATTTTAGACGGGTGGCTACTTGCTGTTTCATTTTCTTTTTCTGGAAGAAGTTTTTAGAAAGTTCATACAGGCTTCATATCTTTGTTTGTAATTGTTATTTACAAGTTTTCTGGGAAATAGGAGGGAAGGATGCTGTATATCTTTACATGACTAATACATTCATTTTTATCAATGGATTATTTGGGACACTTGATGAGCCTTTCATTTTGTAACCTTCTACCTGTTTAATTTTGTGTGTTTTCTACTTGTCTTACATAATTCTGATGAGTTCTCTTTAGTTTTGTTCTGTATGCTCCTTCTAAAGCATTGTCTTGGCACTATTTCCTGTATGCAATTTTCCTGTTCGATGGTGTGTGTGTGTGTCTGCTTTAGCACATATTGATTTGCAATCCTTGATTTATTGCTTTTGACATGTCAGGCTTCTAGAAAGCGAGAGCTTAAAAAGGAATATGGTGAGGATCTGGTTGGTTCGAAGATCGAGGTTTGGTGGCCTATGGATCAAATGTAAGCATTGACTATATACTTTGTATTTTCTTAAATGTCCTATGTAAGATTGTACATAGTTTACTTTTTGTTTGTTGCATCACTTGTAGGTAACCACAGTCATTGATTATATTTTGGAGTCACTCATTTTCTTAGATGTTGTGCTAATAATTGTCTCTTCAGATACTATTTTGGAGTTTAATTTACCGTCTTCATAATAGAAGTGGAGAACCAAAAATGGGTTAACATGCAAAATCATAGCTTGAATAATAACCTTCATCAATATCTAGAGCATGTAGAATGTCTTAGTTGGCTTTGTCTTTTTGGTACCTAGTTCTTGCATCTAAAGTTGCTATTTTATTAGTTGTTGCATTGTTTTGGGTAGGTGTGGTCTTTACTCTTGTGTTCAATATTTTAAGACTAGAATGTGTGCTTGTGTTCTTTCTATGATCTAGTATTGCAATGCAAAAGTTAGCACCTCAGTTGGAAAGTACAACTTGTAAAGTAGCATTGAAGTCAAGTGGATGGTTATGAGTGGATACTCGTAGGCTAGTACAAGGTTCGAAACTTCGATTTCGCCCGACACTTCGACCTTTAAATATCAGAATTAATTCGGGGAAGTTTGAGAAGTCTTGGAGAATTATTGTAAAAATTCGCCAACTTAGAGAAGTTTAAAGAATTTCTATATAGATGTTAAAATATGCATAATTACTATTAGAAATGATGAAAACAAACATAAATAGATACTTTTCACATATAAAAGTATAAATATAATCGGTTGAAACATGTGTTTTTACATTAACATTGTTTAACGCACATCCAAGGATCGAAAATTCGATTTCAACTTGACTTCGGTCACTTGAAAATTGGAATTAATTTGGAGAAGTTTAATTTAACATGGAGAATTTTTGTAAAAATTTCCTAATTAGAGAAGTTCAGAGAATATTTTTATATATGCTTAAATATATAGATTTATTGTAGTATAAGCTAAAAAACTAATATAAATAAACACTTTTAATTCATAAAAATACCAATAAGTGACCTAACAAAATCAATCTTATTAAGTGGGTTGATGAATTTGAAATGGTGGCTTTTGGTCTTAATTTATTTTTTTTGTTTTGATATTTAGTTTTTTGGTGGCTTGCTTCTCAACCATATACTTTGCTAGTTTGAATCCCATCATGCTTAATTTATTAGTTTATTATTTAAATGTATTATTTTTTAATCTTGTTTTATAAGAGTTAACTAAAAGAAGATGGCTTTGGAAACTTTTTTAATTTATTTTTAAGTTTTTATCTTATTTCAACTTTATTTATTTATTTTTTTGCTTCTTTTCTTCTCTTTTTGGTAAAGCATATCCCATAAACTACATAATTTGTTAGCTTATTAAATTATTTTTTAAAATTTATATTGCTATGTTGGTTGATGAAGTTGAAAATAATACATAATTATTGATTTTTTTTTTGTTTTTATTAATGAAATAACATTTTTTTTTTACTTCTTTGTCGAATTTCATCGAACTTTGTTGAATTTTATCGAATTTTGTCGAATTTTATCGAATTTCTTGTCGAATTTTTGCATTTTTGAATTGAAAAATATAAATTTTATTGAAGTTTATCGAATTTTGTCGAATTTTATCGAACTATTTCGGCGAATTTTTGTATTTTTTATTTTACATCCACTTCACACTTCGATGGTAAAAAAAGAGAAATAATTCGTAGAAGTTCGCCGAATTTCGGAGAATTTTCGAACCATGGGCTAGTATATTAGATTAGTACTTCTAATAGGAAGTCGAGTAGGTTGGAGAAGAGTGGAGAAATTGTCAATGTTGTTAAGAACTTAGGATTGGGTTTGATGAAGTGGTAAAAGCATTAACTATGCAAGGAGAAGACAAAAAGAGTGAAAAAATTGTAAGAGAGATGGACACTGATAGAAGGGAAGAAGCAATCCATTATAGAAATAATTGAAAAAATAAAGTAGTGGCTCTTCTTTTTTTTTTTTTTTTTTACAGGATTAGGAAGATGTTCTCTTGTTATCTATTATTAGATGTTTCTTTCA
Source organism: Paratinospora sagittata (assembly GCA_035771175.1). Classification (NCBI taxonomy): domain Eukaryota; kingdom Viridiplantae; phylum Streptophyta; class Magnoliopsida; order Ranunculales; family Menispermaceae; genus Paratinospora; species Paratinospora sagittata. The sequence continues at coordinate 35,757,729 of CM069604.1, forward strand.
CTTGATTTGTAGGACATATACTAGGGTTGATGGTGAAATAGTTTTGGTTATTCAGTAGGGTGTTTGATGTTTGATTGTACAAATAGCATATTCATGATGACCTCACTGCTTGCATGCCATAATGCTTGTGGCCTTACAAAAGCACCTTGAGGTTTAGCTGTGTGCCATATGGTTTTAAAAACCATGATAACCTCATTGCCTTCATGCCATGTGCCAAACCATTTAGCTGTGGGCTTAGTTGCACTTGCACATGCCGGTATCTTTAACCTTGAGGTCATTTAGCACTTCTCACCAATGAGCCTACTAAACCAATTAATCTAAAGGACTTAATGTGGGTGGGTCTCTTTCTGTAACTGAAGAGCTCTATGCAACAATCGCTAAAATGCTAGTTACCATCATTGTTTGTAAAATCGTTTGAGGGGTACGCCTCGAGGCAAGGGCCTCAAAAAATACCTTGAGGCTTAAGCCTCAAATGTCACACAATGTGGCTTATGCCTCAATTTTTCATGCCAAAATTCAATTTTTTTAAAATATTATTTTAAAAATAAATTTATCATAATAGTTTTTGAATTATTATAACTAATTATTTTAGTTTTCAAGAATTAATTATCTTTCATTTGAGATAAATTGAAGCTTTTACATTTAAATGGCCCAGGCCCCTAATAGTAATATATCTTTTAGTTTATACACAATTGTACAAATACTAACCTAGAAATTTGATTACTTTTAACAAATTATTCTTAGTGCAACTTTTATTAACTGAAAATAGTGAAAAGTGGCAAAGACCTAATATTTCTACAATGTATTTGCTAACTTCTTATTAGTTTATACTTTTAATAGTTTAAACTTGAAATTTAGAAAGTTCGACATATGTTATGTTCTCATTTAGTTGTTAATGATGTTATATTAAGAGAGTTCGACATATTATATAATTAATATATTAAGAGAAATAACTCGAGATCTCCATACATATACAAAACTAGTTTATCATTTGCTTATTTTATATGTTTCTCCATTTATTATTTGTACTTGTATTTTTTTAGATTTTTCATGAGCTACATTATATATATATAAAATGTGAGGCTTACGCCTTAGACCACCTTGAGGCTTACGCTCGCCTCATGAAGCCAAACTGTCTCAATTATACCTCACGCTTTTTTAAATCTTGGTTACCATCCTATTGCGCCGCTCTAGACCGATGAGATAGGAGAAACCCTAGAGGCAGACTTGTATAAAGTTTCAATAAGGATCAAGGAATCTTATTTTATTCCTTGAGGAGACTATAAGAAGTCTTCCAAAGTGGATGATTATCATAATTATAATGGAGATTCTCAAAGACAGTTGGTAGTTTTTACAATGGAGTGAGTGAAGTGATTTTCTTTCAATGGAAAGGGGCAATTGTCATTTAAACATTGGTTGTTAGTTATGTTGCCATTAGGAATTCTTAGGCTGTCGAAGACTAAGATTATTGGAAACCATTGAACCCAAAAGCTATAATTGATAGGTGGAAGCCCAACGATGCATATCAAGCTATTGTTAATTTTCTCTTCACGTGCAACCCCATCCTGCACATGGGGAGACGAGATAAAAGAAGAGGCAAATATCAATCATGCAAATAGAGAACATGCAATGCCAACAATGAGACTTGAAGTTTCTTATCCAAAGGGGGTAGGATTACATTAATCAAATCAGTGTTGGATGCTCTACCAACTTATTACTTATATGTTTTCTGGATTCCACGAAAGGTGGCGGATCTAATCAAGAAATTAATGAGGGACTTTTTGTGGGGTAATGATGACAGGCTGAGGGGTTCTCATCTAGTGTCTTGGAGCATTGTATAGAGGAAGATTGATCAAGGGGGATTGGGCTTTGGAGATGTATCAAATAGAAATAAAGCTTTGGTTGGAAAATGGCTATGGCGTTTTATGAGGGAGAAGGTCTCGCTGTGGAGGAAGGTTATTTGTAGTAGGCATGGGCTTCCGAATAATCTAAGGGTTGCTGGGTTAGTCATTAGAGCCACATTTAGGAGTCCTTGGAAATTTATATCATTTGTTTATCTTATATTCTTACCCTTGATCAGACTTAAACTCGGAAAGGGTGATTCAATTCGATTTTGGGAGGATATTTGGTGTGGGAATGACACATTCCACACACTTTTCCCTAACCTTTATCGCGGATCTACCTTCCATAATAAACCTATAATTGACTTTGTGAGGAACTTGGAAGAAATTTCACCGTCGTGGGATTTACATCTAGGTAGGCATATATCCCCTAGAGAGGGAAGGGATGCTTTGTCCTTTGGTAGTTTGCTTGAGGGGTGTCATCTTTTTGAGGAGGATGACAAGGTTGTTTGGCCATTGGAGTCTTTGGGAACTTTCACCGCCAAATCATTTCATGCATCTATTCTAAACATGTCAAATTTTCCTTCTTTTACTTGTCACAACTTTATTTGGAAAACACAAGTGTCATCAAAGGTTAAATTCTTGGGGTGGGTTGTTTCTCATGGGAAGATGAATATAGGTGATATGCTGCAAAAAAAATTACCATATATGTACTTATCCCCATATTGGGTGTTATCTTTGCAAACAGGAACTGGAGTCTGTGGGACGTGTTTTGGCGGTGTCCTTTTGCAAGGGAGGTTTGGAGTAGATGGTGCTTCCATTTTCCAGTTATGAATGGATTCGACATGGAGGATGAGAATATAAACATATTTCCTTTTATGAATAGTGTCCAGGCATCATGGAAAGAACATTAGAAAGTGGTTTGTCTGGCAATATTGTGGTCTCTTTGGAAGGAGCGTATTAAGCGTGTGTTCAATGATGAGATGAGTTTGGCAGTTAAAGTGTGGGAGAACTCCCACCTTTTAGCGTCCTTTTGGGTGGCAAATAGTAGCTTGTCAAAAGGCTATACATTAGGGGATTGGATTAGAGGGTGAGAGAATTTTGTATCAGATTAAGATTTGATTCTATGGATGTATGTATCTTGCAGAACTGCATTGTACCTCTCTTTACCCATATTTTAATATATATTCTCTTTTAGTTTCCTTTAAAAAAAAAAACAATGAGACTTGAAGTCAAACCTCATACAATGCCAACAATAAACTTTGGGCCTCAGAGTTAATATGTCTAAAAGCCAGTTGGTTGGAATTAATGTTGATGGTGCTATGCTCGGTTGATTGGTGGTGATTCTTGGTTGCTCTATTGTGTCTTGGCCTATGACTTACTTGCGTTCGCCTCTAGGAGGTAATCCCAAGGGTGGAAGACTTTCCCTCCTGAACTTAGTGTTGGAGGCTACCCCCACTTTTTACATGTCACTCTTTCGTATGCCTGATGGTGTTGCTAAGCTTATCGAGAAGAAGCTGAAAGTTTTTTTGTGGAAAGGGGTGGATAAGAGCTAGGGGTCGCATTTGATTAATTGGAAGACAGTGCAAAAACCAATGGAGAAAAGGGGGGTTTAGGCATTGGAAATATTCTGCTAAGGAACAAGGCTTTGTGTGCGAAGTTGCTTTGGAGGTTTCATCGTGAGGATCAATCGTTTTGGGCACAAGTCATTACAAGTAGATATGGTACAATTGAGTTTTTTAGGAGAATTATGCCCACTGTTAGAACTACTTTTCAAAGTCCATGGAAATTTGTGGTATCCTTACTTCCTTTGTTTTATCCTCATCTCATTCCAAAGATTGGCGATGGGCGAACATTTTTCTTCTGGGAAGATTGTTGATTAGGTAACACTTCATTGGCTGGTCTATTTCCTAGATTATATCATTCTTCGACATGCCTGCACCATCCTATTGCCCACTTTATTGTTAACTCAAACTACACGGATTCACTCCATTGGAATCTTCATATCCCCTTTCACCTTAACAGTGGGACAACAAGCTGAATTTTCTTCATTACTTTCTTTATTGAATTCTACTCAACTTTCATTGGGTCATGATAGGTTTACTTCGGCTCTCAACTTTTCAGGTATGTTCTCTTGTCATTCCTTCCAATTCCTTATTGATACTCATCTTCTTCTCCACTCGCTCTCTCACATTTGATCTGGAAAGCTCATGTTCTATCCAAAGTAAAAGTGTTTGGGTGGATCTTGCTCTACAACAAGCTTAATTTGGGAGATGTTCTTCAAAAAAGATTTCCTCACATTGCACTTTTACCTCATTGTTGCCCTTTGTGCTTTCAATATGATGAAATTGCTGATCATTTGTTTTTTAGATGCCAATTCCCTTCATCTCTATGGAGGGAATGGCAAGTAAGAGTCGGAGATAGTTTCACGCCTCCATTATCCTTCGAGGATTGCATCATGCTGGAGAACTCTTATGGACTGCGCACCCATGGTAGGAATGTGAGGAGAGCAGCCGCCTTAGCAATGTTGTGGATGGTTTGGAGAGAACATAATCAGCGGATTTTCGATGGAATCCCTAGGAGTTGTGATAATCTGTGGAATGATCTTATTATTATTGCCAGTGCTTGGATTGTTGCTTTTAAGCTTAATGATGCTTTCTCTCTCAATGATTGGGTTGGAAATTGGGGAGAATGCATCTTTTGAATCTCGCTTTGGTTTCTTTTGAAGTTGTTGTGCTGTGTTTCTTTGTGTGCTTTGTTTATGTTGTTTGTTGTTGAGTACTCCTGGTGTACTCCTTGTTGTAGGTTGTGGAACTCTTCTTCTTATGAATATATAAATGTTTTTTTCTTCTAAAAAAAAAGTCAAACCTCATTCAAAGCCAACAATACTGTGTTAGAAACCATTGAACCTAAATACTCTAGCTGATAGGTTGAGGCCCAACAATGCGTAACGAGCTATTATCAACCAAGATAACCATAAGTTGAATTCCCATTTTCATTACTATCCTAACCACCCATGCTTAATGGGAATGGTTGCATGAACATCATTGGCTGAAGTAACCCATTCTTGTTCATTTGTTACATTCTTTATCATTTATATGTTATTCTGTTCAAATGTCAAGGGTAATTTATTGATATAATTAACCTGTTAATCACCTGTTGTCAGCTTGCTCCAATAGATCTTCCAATTGTTTTACTGTCAAGTTCAAATTCTTGCTAAATTGTATTCCATGTTTGCCGATTAGCATGTGTTGCACTTGCTATTTTCTGTTTAAGTGGATGATAAGGTAGCCGTAGTTGTTTGCTATTATTTTAAAGTCCTTTGGTAAGTTTGGGATTTTATGACTTTAAGGCTTAGGCTATGTGAGCAGATATTAGTTTGTACTTATGGAACTTTATTTGTCTTGAGTTTTTTTGTTCTTTGTGCAGCTTAGGTGTATTTAATCCTGAAAACAGTCTCAATTAAGATAATGTAACTTACATGTTAAATTAGTTCAGGTTGCATACCTAGTCGATATTAACTTAGGAACAGGTTCCAAGTCACTAATTTTACAATGTTTGAATAAGTTGAAAATGATAGAAAACTCAAACTATCAAAAGCTTTTCCTTGAGGAAAAGTTTATAAATGCTTGACATTGAAGTTAATGACTTGATAGGTCTCCAATTATGTTGTCCATTTGTCATAATCTTAAACAACACATGGTTGCATTGGCATACCTTATTGACAGTTTTTTTGTCTTTCAACTAGTTGAGGGAAAGAACACCACATCAGCAATCTCTGTCATGAAATTGGAGCTGAAATTTAGAAATTTTACAAAGAATAAATGAAGGGTTTCACATGATGAGAAGTAAATGCTCTTCATAGATATTGTGTTTTAGGCAGTTTTTATAAAATAAATTCCGTGAAATGAGTGGACCTTTTGACAGTTGATAAAATCAAGTTCTCCCAACTTATTTTCTTATTGATATATCCATTTTGGTCGTGACAACTTTTTGCAAGTAATCATAAATCATTAGAAGCTTAATGTTGGAGTGTAATGTCTTGCAGCCTTGCATATATTCATAGAGAGTTGGCTCTGGGTCACTTGTCTTGATAGATAAATATATTATACAGTGTTCTTTGTCTCTTTGCTTAGCTTCTGTTGGTTGGCAACAGCAATAATTATGATATGGTTCATGTTGATATTCTTATATCAAAGTTATTTATCTATTACATTTTCTTGTGCAGGTTTTATGGAGGGGTCATTGATTCTTTTGATCCAGTTAGAAAGACGCATAAGGTGGATAAACTGTTATTGGTGCTAGATGTTAACAAGTCTGTCTTTTTCAGGTGCCTGATACAGTTATTTTTTTTTATGATTACAATGATGGCAGGTTTTCTATTTTGATGGTGATGTGGAGATATTGCACCTTGAAAGGGAGCGTTGGGTAGTAATTGAAAGTGATGGAACTTCAGACGATGTGAGTTAGTTCTCTCTCTGCTTTTTTTTTTTTTGTTGGGTATTATCTTAAGAATTTCATCTCATTATCTATCTCTGTTATTTCTTGTCTCACAGGCCCAAGAAAGTGATCAGGCGAGCCCTGTTTCCTCTGCAATGTAAGTTTTGACTACAAGATAGAGATATTGTTATGTTTCTCTGTTATAAAAATTGATTTTACATCACACTACATATGATGTTGTACAAGATGGTTTAATTTAAGTAGAAAATGAGACATGGTTTTTGGCTTTTATAGAAACCAGTCAAGGATTTAGAGAACTTGGATTTTAAGAGTTTATGAACTAATAAATAGAATTGGGAAAAAGCTTAGTTGAGTTCAGTTGAATTGATTATGAACTAATAAATAAACTTGTGTTCTAAGGCTGATGAATTAGACTGACACAGACTTGTAACTGCTATAAAATTCTAGGCTTGAAAAATAGCTTTAATCATACAACATCAGTGTCAGTCTAAAACTTTATTATACCAACATTTGGAGATGGCTCTGAGAATTTTACTGTTTTGCTCTAATTAGGGCTATGTTCTTTAATATGTTGGTGGCACTCACGTTTTCTTCATTATGTTTTTTCCTTATTTTCCAAACATTTTTTATCAATGCTACTGTCCTCTTTGTACCTAGCTAGCCTATTGATGTGAAAGACGTCCTATCTCCTTTCCTTTTTCATTAATGGGGGATTTTAAAAACCTCAGTTCCCTTACTTCTTCCTTTAAAGTGGATAATAAGGTTTTCTCCATTGATAAAAGTCTCAACGGCGAGCTGGTCACCGTCAAAGAAATTTCTGGATGCAGAACCAAGTCTTCACTGCGGTGTAGTAGTGTCGAGAACCTGATCGCATCCCTACTCAGTTGAAGGATTCAACTATGTGCGATGACGGACGATCGTGCATTACTCTGGTGCATCAACACGGCCGAGAAACACTGTGTTGTCCTCTATTCAGAACGATGACTTTCGTTCCGTGGAATGGCATTCCTCACTTCAATGGAACAAACACAAAGTTATATGCAACCATGGTTGTATTGGCCTTGATGGTGTGCCTTATGAGAGTTGGTGCCCTGAAACATTTAGACGGATTGGTGATATATGTGGTGGTCTTTTGGAAGTCGTTGAAGAAACCATCAATATGTCCTTTTTTGCGTTTTATGAAACTTAAAGTGAAAGGGAATGTGGATGGCTTCGTCCCAGATTTAATCCCAGTCGTTCTTAACGGGACTCATTTAGGTGTTAAGGTATTCAAGATTGACGCTCGCTGGAATACTACTGTTGGTGGTGCCGAAATGTCGTCGGAACTGAATGCTCCGGGAAACCCACAAGACGGAAGTCGATTCTATGTTGGCCCTCAAGATTGAGGAAAATCAACGGTCGTTGATGCAGGGCCCCCAGTACAACTTAGATCTTGGAAGGAGGTGGTGTAGGATGCAAGTACGGGTCCAATCAACATTGGACGCGACCCCCGAGCTTCTTCGCACGTTTTCTCTGTACGGGATACGGAAGATTGGGTGTCGTTTCTAGCGATGGGCACCAAAAAGCAACTTTTTGAGAATGTTCAGTTGGATCAAGGGCCCCATCTGGCTTCCTCGTCCCACGCTCAGCAAGTTGATGGGCCATCTTATGTGGGGCTCGTCGGTTCTCAAGGAAGGAGTGGATGCACTAACGGGCCTGTGGTGGGTGCAGTGGGTGCTGAGAACCCATCAGCTGATCCCCAACGTCATGAAGTTGGGCCTGTCTCTCAACAACCCAATTTTAACCCAGTTAGTGACGGCCCTCCTTTGGATATGCTCCAAATCTCTAGGGCTTATGATGCGATCCACAATGATTCAGAAGACATTTCTTTACAATTGTCTTTCAGCAACATATCTGAAACGCGAACACCGCTCTTGTCTGATCTTCAACGATCTATCGATACTGAGCAAATGGGAGCGGCTAGGCTCGACGCAAAAGTTGTCTCGGCTACTTCGAAATCCCCACCTCGACTAAAGAAGACGGTTTTCAGGTGTGGATCAGTTTCTTTTTCTCACGATGATGATGATATTGAAAGGATTATAGTCACTCAAAACCATAAAAGTGTATTAGATGGTGCTGAGAGTGACGGTGCAATTACCAGTAAACGAAGTACGCGGCGAAGTTTACAAATGGAGAGGAGAGTGCAGTTGAGTGAGAAGATGGGTCTGGGGAGAGATGACGCTGCATGGGCGAGTCAGTTTGCTCTATGGGATAATTGTGGTTCTGATTCAAGCTCTGACAATGGAAGATGTGGGGATGATGAACGAGACGGTTTTGGAATCGCAAATTCTGTTTTTGGCGAGGAGGGCCACCTATGTCATGTGAATGCGGGAGCCCAGGTTTGTCCCTCTCATTTTATTTTAGATGGTGCTTGCAAACATTTTGGTCGGTACCCCAAACCCAGAATCTTATTCCAACATCCCTAATCCAAATCCGATAGCCAGTCCCAACTAACCACCTCCCAATCCTTGCTGTCTTCGATGCTCCCAAATTAGTGATAGTGACTTACCTGTTCCTATACAAGACGGTGGTACGTCTCAGGTTGCTTGCCTAAAGGCCACCTCGGAGATGAGCGTTCTGAATAGGAATGGTTTTGATGTTCGGGATGCTGATGCTGGTGATCCTAGTGGATCGAAGGTGCAAGTGGTAGGTTATGATCGTGAGTCTCAGTCCATGATTAATGAGAAACATAATGATGAGATGGATAGAAAGCAATTGTTAGTTGGCGAGATTACTTTGAAGGAGCTTGCCCTCAGTGTTAAAGCTTCAAAAAGGAAGAGTGGAGTTAATAAATGAAGATTGTTTCTTGGAACATAAGAGGGTGCAGGTCTAGCAGGAAAAGATGTATAATTAAGAGAACTTTGGGTAGAGTTAAACCTGACATTGTGATATTACAGGAAACAAAAAAAGAGGCGGTGGACCAAGGCATCATTTCTTAGCTGTGGGGCTCCAGATTCAAGGGCTGGACTGCATTACCAGACAATGGGTCAGCAGGGGGTATCATTTTTACGTGGGACTCCAGAGCAGTTAATGTAGGGGATTGTATCATTGGTGATCACTCAGTTTTTGTCCATATTAGAGGCGAGGATAACAATGATTGGTGGCTTTTCGGTATCTATGGTCCTTGTGGCTATGTTGATAGGGCTCGGTTTTGGGACGAGATTGCCGAGCTCAGTGTGCTCTGTGGGGATAGATGGTGTCTGGGGGGAGACTTTAATACTGTCAGGAATGTTGGGGAGAAGATTAACTACTAGTATGCAACTGTTCGACAGGCTGATTGATGAACTTAATCTGAGAGATCCTCCGCTTTTGAACGCGCGTGTTACATGGTCAAATTTTTGAGCACACCCTATCTGCTGTAGATTAGACAGATTCCTTTTCGCTTCAGGCTGGGAGGTCCTTTTCCCGGGTTGTAAACAGGAAGCCCTCCCTCGGGTTGTCTCGGATCATTGCCCTATTGTTTTGGATTCTGCCTCTCTTTGTTGGGGTTCTCCTTTCAGATTTGAGAATGCGTGGATGTACCATCGTGACTTTCCCGGGTTAATTAGTAAATGGTGGGGTGAGGTTCATGCTTAAGTTGATTGAGGATGGAATGCTAATGTCTTTGGTTCTGTGGCTTCAAAGAAAACGGATCTTGAGGATCTAATTGGATGTCTGGATTTCCTGGAAGGTCATAATGAATTGACTTCTGAGTGGGCCGAGATCAGGCTGAAGGCGAAATCTGAGTTAATTGATCTCTGTGTTAAGGAAGCGCGCTTGTTTGGTCAACGTGCTAAAAATTCAATGGATTAAAGAGGGGGATGTCAATACAAAATTTTTTCACAATCTCCTTAGCAATAGAAGAGCCAAATCTATTATTTCTAAGGTGGAGAGGGATGATGGTTTGTTGGTGGAGGAAGCTCATGATATTGAAGAGGTTTTTTTTAATCATTTCTCTAAGATGTTTTCTTTGAGAAGGTGTGAACCGGTTGATTGTGTTGACATCGATTGGAACCAATTATGTGATGATGATGCGTTGTGGTTGGAAAAGCCTTTTGAGGTGCCCAGAGCTGTCTTCAGTTGCAATGGTAACAAGGCTCCCGACTCGAACAGTTTCACGATGGCTTTCTACCAATCTTTTTGGGAGGTTCTTAAAGATGACGTGATGAAGGTGATGAATGAGTTCCATAGGAATGGTGTGATTAATATCAAGACTAATGAAACATTCATTTGTATTATTTCTAAAAAGAGATACTCTTGGCATCCAAGCGCTTACAAGCCTATAAGTTTAGTTACAAGTCTCTATAAAATCATCTCTAAGACCCTATCTTTGAGGCTTCGTGATGTCCTTCATAACACCATTGAGGAGACTCAATTTGCTTTTGTTAGAGATCGACAAATTCTTGATGCTATTTTGATAGCTAATGAAGCTGTTGAAGATTACAGAGTTCGAAAACGACGGGGAGTGATTTTCAAGGCTGATTTTGAAAAAGCCTATGATTCGGTGGATTGGGCCTTCCTTGATTATGTTATGAGGATGAAGAACTTTGGGTGCAGATGGCGAAGATGGATTGGGGGATGCTTGAATTCAGTAACGTTTTCTATTATTATCAATGGCAAGGCGACAAGGAAGTTCAATGCTCATAGAGGTCTGAGACAAGGCGATCCCTTGTCCCCATTTCTTTTCACTCTAGTGGCTGATGTTTTAAGCAGAATGTTGTCCAAGGCTTGTTTGAATTCCTCTATCAAGGGTTTCCAAGTTGGTAAAGAAAGGGTGATGGTGTCCCACCTTTTGTTCGCTGATGATACCTTATTCTTTCTTGAAGGTGATGTGAATAATGTTGATAAGGCAATGGAGGTGCTGCGGCGTTTTTGTCTGGTTTCTGGGTTGAATGTTAACATGGCCAAAAGCCATGTGGTTGGTATCAACATTGATCAAGAGGTTATTCTGAGAATTGCTTCAAAAATTGGTTGTTCCATTGCTTGTTGGCCTTTAAGCTACCTTGGCATGCCTCTTGGTGGAAACCCAATACGCAAATCCTTCTGGGATCCGGTTGTGTCAAAGATTTCCCACAGGCTTGCTGGATGGAAGAAGGGGTTCTTATCGAAGGGAGGAAGATTAGCCTTAATTAACTCGGTGCTAAGTGCAACTCCAATTTATTGTCTCTCTCTTCAAAATGCCTACTTCTGTTGCCTTGATGGTTGAGGGGAAGATCAAAGGTTTTCTTTGGAAAGGGGCAGATATGACTAGCGACCCTGTTGAGTTCCCTCACATGAATCCTGTCTTAGGGGATGGTCACACATTCAAATTTTGGGGGGATCGTTGGCTTAACGGTATTCCTCTAGTGGATTTATTCCATAGGCTTTATCGTGCCTCTCTGTTCCCTAATTTTCCTATTGCCCATTTTATCCTCGATGGTGACCAGGTAGGTCCGGTTTAGTGGAATCTCTTTTCTCAAAGTTTGCTGACTATAGGGCAACATGTTGAACTTGTTGACTTGATTGCATTGGTGAATTCTGTTAATCTTTCTGGCGGCCCTGATCGCTTTTCTTGGTCTCTTAATAGATCTGGTTCTTTCAATTGCCAATCTCTTTTTCAGTTTTTAATTGACGAACCTTCCTATATTCCTTTCCCTATCCATCTAAAATTAAAATGTTTGGGTGGATTATGGCCCACAATAAACTTAACATGGGTGATGTTCTCCAAAGGCATCTTCCTTTTCTTTACTTGCTCCCTCATTGTTGTGCATTATGTGTTAATCATGCAGATGACGCGGGTCATCTTTTCTTTGGATGCTCTTTCTCTATAAGCTTATGGGAAGAAGTGTTTTCTCGGCCCCGACGTCGATTGAGGATGCGTTGGCGGTCACTCACATTAGAGGATTAAACAGTAGACAAGTTAAGATTATGCGGGCGGCAAATTTTGCAACCTTGTGGCTCATTTGGATGGAACGTAATTATCACATCTTTGATAACGTTTATAGAAGAATTGAGGATGTGTGGACTGATGTCATGATGTTAGCTTCTTCGTGGGTGGTGGCTTTTAATCTTAATGGGGGTTTTTCCATGAACGAGTGATTTCGGAACTGGAAGGCTTGTCTTGTTTGACTGTTGTGTTTATTTCTTTTTCTTGAGTGTTGTGCTTAGTTTTGTTGGATTTGTTTATGTTGGTTGAGTACTGCTGGTACTCTATTGATGTTGTCCCACTTTTCATTGCTTTTAATATCAATATATATACTTGTTTATTCTAAAAAAAAAAGTTTAGTTAGCTATCCATACATTTCAACATTTTCATCTTTTCACTACTCTTATTCTGCGTATATGATCGTTTTCAGTTGCTAAGTAGTAAGCTATCCTTAGATTTTAACATTTTCATTTTTTCATTATTCTTATTCTGCATATACGATGGTTTTCAGTAGTCTGTAATTTAGCACCTAACAACATGGTTGGCCAATTTATAAAATTTGAAAGTAACTTTGAACTTGGGTGAAAAATGGCTATAGATATCAGTTTTGGGGTGGAATTGGTTGAATTCTGTGCCCAGGAATTCTTGTTTAAGGTGTTACTTTAAAGGAGTCTCACGATTGAATTATTGAAGCACACAGGGAAACCTAACTCATAAAAGGCTCAGAACTTGATGACTCAAAGGGGGTGGGATTGGTTGAATTCTGTGCCCAGGAAATCTTGTTTAAGGTGTTACGTAAATCAGTTAAAGGAGTCTCACAATTTAATTATTGAAGCACGCAGTGAAAATCAAAGCCAGGAAGGATATCATGTACATTTTCCCTAGAGAAGTGAAACCACATATTGGGACCTGGAATTTGGTACGTGTCACTACTTCCTGTCTCAAGGTGTTCCATTTCCTGTTTCATTGGAGGGATGGTGAAGGAAGCATAGTCCTTGACACTCTGCGGGGCACTTCTTGAAAATCTGAAAGTCAAATGGAACTAAGGTTCTTGATCTAAAAGCTGTCACCTGCCCTATCTTCTTTTAATTGCCATCATTAGCTCCTTTTCTGTTCTAAAAATGATAAGTGGGCTCTCTCCAATTTCCAGCTTGCCCAGCTGGTGCCTATCTATATCCATTAAAAAAAAAAAAAAAATCTCAACCCCACTTCTGTCTCTCTACATATTGCACCAGACTGAACCGACTGCTCTCTCTCTCTCTCTCTCTTTCTACATGATGCACACAGACAACCAAGTCTGTTTTGACCCTGATAATCCATCTTTAGCTCCAAGAGATCTCTCTCTCTAGCTACATAATGCACACAGACAGCCAAGTCTATTTTGACCCTGATAATCCATCTTTAGCTGCAAGAGACATGAGTCCTGGTATGGTTGTCTGTTTTAAATCGTTGATGAAATTTCTAGTGCTTAAGGGAACTCTAGAACTTTACGTGCGTCCTTGCTTCGTTATGTGGTCCAAGGGAGCTCAATTTTTTCAAATTGATTATACTACTTTTTAGGCACTCCTTGCCGTCACTCTGCTGCACTGCACTGCACTGCACCCCCCTCTCTTCTCTTCCCCACACGCCCCCTAACAGTAAAAGGTACTGCACATGGTGCCTTTTCCACCTTGATTATTACATTTTCGTGCAAAGGTATCAATTTTAGTAGTTCTTAAAATGTTGAATCTTCTCATGAGTTCTTCTGAACACTAGTCATTCATTTAGACAGTCTTATGATATTTAAAGATTGATAATCTGCTGGATTACCAATTTATTGGAATTCAATAACAACTAAGCCACATGAATAATATTATGATTTTGGAGCTTAAAGAAGAGAATTCCCAGTTTCCTGGTTCTGATCCCACATCTGGAAAGTGTCATTTGAAATCTTGTAGTTTTGAGACAGCCTATTCAAGTTTGAACTGCGGATTCTGCTCTAACCAATTTGATGATGCAATACATTACTGAAGTGGTGCAGAATTATTTGGAAACTGTGTTAGTCAAGCTGCTAAACCTGTTCTAGCATTATAGTAGAACTTTTGATATTAATATTGAGTTGATTTGTACATGGCCTTGTCATTTGGGCTTTGAAGCTACCAGTGGGCTATGGGGCTTTATTACTGGTCTCGAGCTAAGTTATGTCTGCTAGATGGTTTAGGCTGCTGGTTGTGCTCAGCTTTCAATCTTGTCAGTCTGATTCCTAATTTTGGTTTCTAAAATCATAAATGCTCAATGCTATAGTTATAAATGTGTGGCAGCTGTGTGAGAGTAGGGCCGAAGAGTGGCTTTTCCATGGAAATAGGAAAGCAGAGTGGAAACAAGTTTATTTAAGACTCATGGTAGATGGAGTTGTTGATTTTATAAGAACAAGATGTGATGGTGATGCACACTGGAGAGGAAAATAATAGAATAGGGATCCACATGGGTCACATAAAGTAACAAAAGATTTTCTCCATCTTTCTGTCTAAGCTTTACTATTTGTGGGAAGTTCCTCTCCGTACATCTTAGGTATTTCCTAACTGGTGCAACCAGGTCTGCTACATGCAGTTACTTCATAATTTAGGTTTATGTAACATCTATTTGCTTTTCTTTATTAATTCATCCACCCTTGCATAATGAATCCTTGATTCTGAGTTTGTTATTTGCAGCCTGCATATACTCTTTTTGATACTATAATTGCTAATTATGAATATGAAGTGCATGTTTATGCATTGTGTTTAGAGTCCATTCATATTGTATCGTCTGATATTTTTATACATATCATGTACTGTGGATCTTTGTGCTTTTGGTTTTTGATCCAATTTGTCGTCCATTTCAAAAAGATCGTGGAAACCATATTTTCTCTATTGTTTTTTTGTCAGTTGTCGTAAAACTTTGAAATCATTTTTGCTCTATTCTTTTGGTCATCTGTCAAACTAATTGAAACAATAAGCATGGATTTAATAAAGCAAAAGAAAGTATACTGAGTAGTGCTTCATGAGCTTCTGTTTTCTTGGATCTGACGTGCTTTTCAATGATTAAAATACACACTAAAAGAATGAAAATCTAGTATTTCAGTGAAAAAGTCTCAAGCATTTCACAGACAGTAAGAGACAATTTTTTTTTTCTAGAACTAAAAACATTATACTTGTCGGGAGAAATTTATGTTGCAAGATTTATGCTGGGTGTAGGTATTGAGGTTGGATCAGATACAAAGCCCGACATCAGTTTGATTTGACAGCTTTCAGCTCATAATATTCTTCTTACCTGCTCGTGAGAGAAATATTTGTTGTTTCAGTCCTGCTTAATCATATACGAATTGAGCCATTTCTTTTCAATGTTAATTTATTTTTTCTTTGTATTTTTGTTCAGTTGCTAATGAAATTTGTCTACCTCTAATATTTAACAAGTTCTATTCCTTGTGATTTTATGATTACAAAGACCATTAATATGTTTTTAGTTGCTGGCGTCTAGTCCTTGCCTAAAATTTGAATTAATGAAGTACGTAGTCCATCTCTTCTGGTGCTCTCTCTTTTATTTGTATGTTTTGTCTATTGGTCTTACTTTCATTTGTTTCTTGTGATATGTAATTAAGGCGGCCTCAAGAAAAGAAAGTTAAAAATGATTCTGATTCCTCTTCAAAGCAAGCAAAGCCCAGTTCATCATTGAGAAGGTGGATACATGCACATTCCATCATACTAATCTATCATGTTAGGGCATATTTTCAGCGATCTAAGGTTTAATCTTTGCTTTGATAGGGTCAAAGGAAGTTCAACTGGCAAAGGCAAATCCAAACATGATGTCTCAAGATCTGGTGGTAATTCCAAGCTTGATGGAAAATCCAAGGTTGAAATCTCTGGTAAAAGTAAAACCAAGGACGAAAAAAGTGGTGGTAAACCTGACAATGACAGGCTTACTGGTGAGAATTTCCAGAAGTCTACCGTCAACTTGAAGGATAGCTCACCCAAGAGCAGCAGCAAGTCCAAAGGTGATACCTCTGTATCTGGGAGCAAACCCGATGTTAATCATGATGCTAATTCTAAAGGGAAATCCTCTGCAACAAAGATGCAAGGTAGTAGTGAGAGGTTGGAAAAGGGGAAAGCGACGGATTCAGTGAAGTCGGTGGGAAGTGGAATGAAAAGTGGGACGAAGCGACAGAGAGGATTCAATGGCTGATGGTGTTGTGGTAACTGATTAGACATTGGAGCAAGGAACCACATGTTTTCGAGGTTCATGAGGTATATACAAGTCTTGTTTCTTTTATATTACAGGCTTAAGTTATACACCCAGCTGCTGCGGCTTAGACAAGGGTGCATTACAAGACTGCCCATGTATTTACGTAGTTGTCATATCTCATAATTTCATAAGCTGTAGCTGGTGTTAGTTGACTTCAAAATTAGGGGCTTATTGGTGGTGTAAGGTTCATGTAGGATCATGGAATATTCTTTTGTCTCCAACATTTTATTTGCAAGGATCTTCAAGACATGATTTATATACATTCTTATTGCTATGGTCATGTGATTTTTTAATTATTTTTGATATTTGAGATCTCTATTGCTATTGTTTGTTGGATGTGACGATTTCTCTGCCTTCTTGGCTTGTGAAATCCTGCGAGAAACGGGAAAATATAGAAATGCATCACACATTTTCTATCCTAATGAGCCCGACTTTCCCTGGCTGTCCCTGAAAAGTTAGTTGTGGTGCAGGTTTTCTAATTCTTTATTTTTGAGTTAGGTGGTACCAGCAGGTAATGGTGGATGCCATTCCCGCCAATCGTAGAGGGCTTTGGTGTTTATGATGGACTCTGTCTGGGGTCAGGTATTTGAGATATTTACTCTGGTGGCTGCTCTGCTTTGATATTAGTGTTTATGCTTTTAGCATTACGGTACATGATTTGTTGTGTTATTTTCTCCTGCAATGTCACTTACCTGCACAAATTGAGTTTTGTTAACTATATTTGGTCATTACAAGTAGTATATATATATATATATATTCATATTCCTATGTAGCTAGATAATAACTTTTGCTTATCAACTAAACCTTTTCTTAACTAGATAGGGGTTGGCTGCATGAGTATGTTTCTTCCACTTTGCTCTATCCAGACCTAAGTCAAATTTGAGTTATACTCGAGCACTAAGTGTTAATAATTTGGGTTTCATGCCAAAAAAACTCTGAATTATAAAAGATTGAAATTAGGATTGGGCTTCAACTTGGTAGTTATTTTTAGTAGTTCTATGATGAAGTCCAATACTTGTCAGAATAAGTAGATTCAAAGTTTAGATTTAGTGCGGAGATACATCCAATAGCAGTATCTTTGAAATTATATTTTTCGTTGGAAAAGCTTTTGCTTTCTTTTGACCATTTAAATGATATTATTGAATACTTTGACTCGTGTCAGGTGATTGTTAGGATGATCACAATTTTTATGACTTGTCTCTCTCTGTTTTTTTTTTTTTTTTTTTTTTTTTTTTTTTTTGGGGTGAGTATTTTTAAGACTTATCTTAGAGCCAAGGAAGGAAGTTGTTTTGACCATGGAAAAGCCAAATTATTGGAACAAACCCTAGAAATTAAAATAATTTAAGAGGCAATGAAAGACTAATCAGCTTAAAGTTGGGATGTGAGTGGTGACATTTTGTCGTAAACACCGAAGGGAGGGTCTGTGGGTTGGTCAAAGGTTTAATAGTGGAGCTATTGGGCTCTTTACGTAAAAGGAAAAGTAGAGAGGGAGGGAAGGGAATTTGGATGGACTTGTAGGTCCTTTGAAAACTAAAAGACTTGAATCACTACTGAGTAGTATCTGTATATCAGTTTAAAGCGTTGCGAACTTTCCTGTATTGCAACCCAAAGGATACGATGTATAGTTTTATACTGGCACAGCACCTTATCCTTCTCATGCAAAAGTTCCTTCCTATCATTTTCTGTTTTGGCTTTATGTAAAATGCATTTTCTGCATATTTGATTTATTTTTATTTTTATTGAACTGGCATTATACATGAATGTCAAGCATTTTTTTTTAGTATTATATTGAGGTAAAAAAAAGAAAAGAAAAGAAAAGAAAAAAAAAAAAAAGATAGTGTGTTATATCATTATTCTCGTCATTATTATTGTTGTCGTTGGTGTTAATTTGAGTTTGATTGCCTGATGTGCTTTACAACATAAAGATGAAGACAGAGGTAGGATCAGGATCAAGAATGTGTGAACATGGTTGGATGTCCAGTTCGCAGCACCCAGTCCATTTCGTTGCTTATTATATGAATTAAGTATTCCATCTTTGGAGACATTTAAAACTATTATTCAAATATTTTAAGAAGGCTACACTACTTTATAGAAAGTTCTCTGATTAACTAGCTTATAATTAACGGGCAAATAATAGATTGGTAGGCATGCCTCGTGGCCATATTTGGTATAAGATGGCCAAGTACCATCCACTTTGACATGCTTAAGCTTCTTATTATATGAACAATACATTTTTACTATTATTATTATTATTTTATTTTATTTAAAGGTTTCTTCTCTTCTTCTTTTCTTCTTTTCTTCTTTTCTTTATAGGACCACCCAGCACTTATGCTTATGCTGATTGGTTATTTGAATCCCCACGACTTCTTGCTTCAAATTGCATTTGATTATTTGATTTTCCTTTAGTGGGCCAGCTCGTGCTTACCTAATTCTCTTGTTAATAATTTGTATAAAGCTTACTAAAATTTCTAGTTTCATTCTCTTGTTCTCTAACATTGCGACACGTATATTAGTTTGAAATAGTTTAGGCATTTAGAAAGAAGGCCAACCCTATCACGGATCGACAGCTGATACTCTTGGACTGAGATCAAAATTGACATGAATTGGGATTTGTATGAAAAGAAGAAATGTCTTGACTTGTGACCAAAGAGAGTGGAACAGAAAATGAGAAGTATAAGTCATTTTGTCAACTTCACCATTTAAGATAAGGCGCAAACAACTAGATATTTATGAAGATGACATACCAAAGATCAGTATTAATCTTCTTTTATATATATATATATAGTTGATTAAAACTCTGGTCAAAGTTTATGCTTGCAAAAGTTGAGTGGTTTGATCATGCGATCTCTAGTTCGATTACATGATTAGAAAAAGTTTATCCCCTGAGAATTTGTGGGTCTGCTTTTACTTATTTATTTAGTTATTATTGTTAATATTTATATTTGTGCCTGATATCTTTATTAGATAATTATAGGTTTTAGGTTAAGCAATTTTTAACATGGATATTGTGAATATATTTACTTATTTATCTTATTTATCATTTTTTTTTTTATTATTATAAATCTAATTCATATGCCATCACAAATGTAAGGAGCTCACGTTCGTAAATAACTTGATATATGCATATAGCTTATTTTGTCCATATAGGGGGACAACGTTCAAATCCTAATAGGATGTGCTGTATGTCATGTGGTGCATCGGCTAGTAAGCTCACTTTTCGTCTAAGTGATCTATTATAAATTGATATCTTTATAGGGAATTCTTTGGTTGTTGTGCCATTTTTGAGACTGTTGTGCCCAAGACTTTGAATTTGACAATTGAAAAAAAAAAAAAAAAGTTTAGGTGAATAAATCTATAAAACTTAGTAGGTTACTTGGGTAATTCACAATTTTTCTGAAGATACCCATCTGAAAAATCAATAGGCAGCATTAACTAATTGGATAATTCACAATTTTTGTGAAGATGCCCATATGAAAAATCAATAGGATGCATAAACTAATTCTGTCGATAAATTTTTATTGGGTTGAACTGATGATGAACTACGATTAAAATTCATCATCAACAGTTCAACACCATTAATTGGATGTCTTAATTTATTAGCCTACAAAAAGAGATGTGTTTGGCAATTTGCAAGAAGACACAAGCTTTTCAAGTGACCCTTAGTAACGACAAAACGAGATAATAATATTGAGACGTTGAAGAAAGCTTTCAAAGGGTAAACAAGTAGTAGTAGTAGTGGTGGTATTGGTGGGTGAGGTACTGAGGTGTAAAGAGGAGGCTCTCACCTGAAGAAAAGTGGGGATGTGATTGGTACAAGACAAGGACATATACCTACATCTTTGGCTAAGACAAGTAGCTTTGCAACTTAGCTGTCTTTTTCTATACTTGAAATTATCGGACCCACTCCCTTAGAATCCCTCACTCTTTTCTCTTTTTTCTTTCTTGATTTCTCTCTTTCTTAGGGTGAAGTAAGCATATTCTGTACCATCCATGTAACCCATTTGTGTTACACTCCAACATTTCTATTCAAATCATGCCATGACACAAGGAACCTGTGGATTCATGCATGTCACCCACCCATATATATATATATATATAATTCTATATATACACATACGCATCAGTATTGATTTTTCATATATCCTTAGTTTTTGTTTTAGTACTAGTTTATATTTGATCAGGCTATATAGCTCAAATGGGATTGCTTGATTGGTATGACATTGATCAGCTTTTAAGTTGAAGGTCCTGAATTCAAGTCTTCGGCTTGACCAGGGCATAATTATTGAAAGTGGGGTTGTAATATTCTAAACTTTTTATAAACTTATAAAATAGATAACTAATAAATAAATAAATAATATTTTTATTACCATTACTATCTACAGGTCACAAAATAAGAAAATTAGTATAGTATAAATTTATTTTTAGCCTATGTCCATAGTCAAGTCCAAAGGCCAAATCAAACATAAAGTCAAGATCAATAATAAGATTAAGCTCAAGTCCAAGCTCAACACTTAAAATGTTATAAAGCCCAAAGACTAAACCCCATCACTTATATAGATCTCATTCCTTTAACTATACTCATCATTCTCTCACTTCTAGCATGCAAGCAACTAGGTGAAGATTAAGAGCTTGATGTACGATTAACTGGATATCAACACGTACCGAGGAATACGAATTACGCACATACATGTGGGTGTGATCTTTCACTTTTTCCTTTATTCTTATTTATTTCTAGCATGCTATATCCTATCTAGTTAGATTGGTGTTAGATTGGTGTGTGTGAATTACCTTCTTAAATTATTTACATGTTAGTCATTATTGTGATACATGTATTATGTCTTTTCATAAAATTATCGTGCATTTTTCATTATATTTGATATTCACTTACACCATGCTATTTATGCTTGTACATTAGTATAAGAAATTTATGCGTCATACCATTACTCTACTGAATTAGTAATTGATTTAATTAGCCAGACACAATTTTATCCTAAGTACCTTTGAATAGTGAACGGGAGGCAGCTTGCTGCTCTAAAAGAGTGATATTTAAGCGAGACCATTGTGACTCCACCACTCAGCCTGAAGACTAGTCTAGTTGATTTTATTGAGAAATATTCTATAGAGTAGCCTTGTGATACAGTACTATTCACATATACAGTACTATTCACATATATGAAATGATTATTGTTAAATTATAACATGATATGAGTTATTGGATGTTGTTCAGTAATAGTTTTATAATGACATGATATCTTAATACATTACATTAATAATGTTGGTATGTTAGTCATATGATTTGTCTCACTAAATACATGCTAAAAAGATCATAATACATTAAAAAGTGTCTTGGTCGAGCCTGGAGTGTTCTGAAATACAAAGGTTATGTGACACGAAGGCTAGTGAATTTCGGACTCCATTCGAGAGGAGTTCTGAGGGAAAGGTGATTCCGCCTGGGTGGTCTACGACTCAAATTGATGGTTAGCGATGACACTTAAAACAAATTAATGTTACAACCTAATGTATGCACTTGTTTGAGTATTTAATTAGATTTGATGTATTAAGTTATTAATAAATAAGAGTTCACGAATATTGTTTAAGGTGATCCACTGGGCATTAGCTCACCCCCTTTCTTTTTCAGGAATGATTAATGCAACATGATGCAATCTATGAGTTGAAGAGCAGTAGTAACTAGTACTATTGGGGCTTAAATTTGACGGTGTGTAGTGATCATTTGTACTTACTAGTAAGAATAATAATTAAAATAGGAACAATATTGATATTTTAGTTTGATTTTAGTATGACAAATGTTATGCTAAGGGTATGACAACTAGTTTCAAAGTTATTTATGTTAGAACATGGTGGACATATGTATAATTTTAATTAATCCAATGCCATGTGAATTATTAAATATTTATAAATAAATTTGTCTCTATTGATGAATTATGTCAAAATTAAAAATGGATCTAGTCTTTTGATGTTTGCAGGGTTAAGAATGTTAAAACAATAAGCATTTCTTGGTTGAATTAATGTATTAAGGTCTATGGTGAGACCAAGGTAATTATAGAAACATTCAGTCTCAGATGAATTGAATTTGCAGGCACAATAAGATTAAAGTTAGACAATGTCTTTAAAAGAAAACGTGTTCTCACTAATTTTAAAATATTTTTTTATTATAAGGATATTGACCTGAGATGATGGATACTCACGTTCCGATTACGTAATCTAGGCGAGTTGCACTTCATTATAGCGTAAGTAATTAGGTTTGAAAAATTAGGGTCTGACAGGGTTGTGCCTCCTGCGCTAGATTAATTAGTCAATAATGTACACATAAGTTGGATTAGAATTAATTAATATTTGGTCAAGATTAATTAATTCGTGTTTTCCATATCATGAGAGAAATTATATATATTGATCAAGCTTCTTAATTATTAACTTACTTAAAAACCTTGAAATTAACTTTATTAGGAACAGAAGTTCAGCTTTTATTTCTGCCAAGAAGTTTATTACCTACACATTATCCAGACGTCTTGTTTTTTTCGTTTTAAAGGTTGTCATTATAGGGAAAGTGCCCAAATTTTCTTAATTTCAGAAAAAAAAAAAAAAAAAAAAAACTATGAGAATGACTTGTTCTTTATTCCTGTTAGTGTGATATCATGCCATGGAGCATGACCAAGAATGCATGTCATTCTTGTGCATGAGTTGTTGCTCTAAGCTTATATATATCATGTCAAATGGAGATGGGATACGATGTATGTATGGTCTGGTGAGTGGTGACACATACATGTAGATAATGTTTTTAGCCAAATTTAATATATAGAACATTAATATATAGTGTGCTTATCTCCTGCCTTGTAGGGTTTTTTCTTGACAATTTGATCTCTTTGCTAGCTGTAATGTCAAGTCTAACTTGGAAATAATATATATATATATATATATATATATACAGTGGATCACTAAGTCATTTTGTATGAATCATTAATTTATGACAACAATATATATAATCATCAGCAAAGCATATATGCATGTCATAGCATTGTAACAGTTGGTGAAGACAATATCTTAAAAGTATATATTTATATGTGAGTTGTTGATTTAACATCTCATGAAAACTTTACTATTGAGACCTTTCCTTTTGAATTATACTTATTGGTCCAAACATTAATGTTTTTTATTTTTTATTTGGCTCAAAGTATAGATAAGGCAACATTAATGGTAGAAGTCTAATGTATTGATACGCTTCTATACAGATCTCGACAAAAACCAGATTAACCCTTGTTGCTGGATAAACATATATATATTATATATGAAGCAATTAATTTACTAATATTTTTTATAAAACAATTCGGCTGCATTTGTTTCGTTATCCATAAACAAAAATATAATTCAAAAAGAAAAAAACTTGGAAAACGATTTTTATCATTTTATGAAAACAATCAGTTTTCTTAGCAAAAAAGTGGAAAACTGTTTTTGAAATTTTTGAACTAAACAAGATTTTTGTATTTTTTTTATTTTTAGATACAAAAAATTATATTTATCAGACGTAACCTTCACTTGACTAAAGTGATCTTGAATTATATAACACTTTCTTTTCTATTTTGAGACTAACAACCGAAAGAAAATAGAGAAGGTGATAATATGATCATATGCTTTGTTTGTATTGAAAGACCGTTTGAAGATAAATTTAATAATTTTTCAAAGAAAGCAGTAAATTCTAAATTAAATAAAAGAAAAACTAATGGTTAATAATAATATTTCGAATGCCTTAGGTGATATTGTTACATTATAAGCATAATTAATCTCCATCTTCATTTTTGATATATAATCTTACCACTAATATATTTTCATATAAAATTGCATTATCAACACCCATTAATGGCTATTAATGTATTATCTACTAAAGTAATTATTCTTTTAATTTAACACGCGTTTAAGAAGATCGGCTTAATTTAAAATGTAACATGCATATGTTACATAATAATGTTGCATTTTATATTAATACACGATCGAGCTCATGTACACATAATAGTTCACATTTTATATATTAATTATATTAGTGCCATCATTTTTTGTTACATTATTTATTCCAATGATCAGCTAAAAAAAAATGAAAATTAGTTTTCTTTGCACTAATCATCTTTTCATCATCATCATCATCGATGTTGGAGCCACAGTTATGTAACACGTGTGTAATGGTCCACAATAAAAGTTTGACCAGAACTTGAAATATTAATATATAATTGAACATATAAAAGTTGGCATTATTTCTGAACGGAGCACTGACCATCGAAGTTCGAAATCGAAATTCTGATGCTGTTATCTTTAATATTTTTTTTGAAAGAATAAGAAGGTGAGTGTTAAAAGAAATAAAAATAAAAACACCTGCTGCCGGACACAAATCCCGCAATTACAGCTCCCAATATGATGAAAAACTGGCTAAATTAAACCAATCGGTTGAGATGCTCGTCACTAATTTATTTTAGACATATTCTGGTTAAAGAAAAAATCGAACCTCTCTACTCTCAAAATATTAGTCTCGTATGTAAATGATTACACGGTCAACAAAAAAAAAAAAAAAAACCTGCTAAATTAATTTAGGTGTATGGGGTGGGGGCGGGGGGGGTTTAAATTAATTAATAAATAAATCTTATCAAACTTTGATTATGCAATAAAATGTGATGACCTATTTATATATGTGCGGCGGTTGTTCAAACGGTCCATTGTTCCTGCTGTGCCCACCTTTAAGAATAATTTTTAAAAGTGATTGTGGGGTAAAAGTCTCAAAATTGAAACTCATGTCTAACACCCCGCAGTTTTACTTAAATATATACGTTAAAATATACGTATATGGAAATGTATAATATACGTATTTTATACGTATAAACTAAATATACGCGTTATAATATACGTATTTCAGACGTAAGAGCTAAATATATGCTTTGAAATATACGTATGTTATACGTAGAAGCCAAATATACGTGTATGTGATTGAGGGTACGACGAAAAACGAATAAAAAGATATAATGAACAGTACTTGCATAGTAAGATACTGTTCATCAAATAGTATCACGAATAGTAGTGTATAGTAAGTTACTGTTCATGAATAAAAAAAATAAAAATAAAAAAATAATAATAAAACAAAACCGATTGCTGAATGAAAAACAGATAGAAACGTCCAGAAGAACCGAGAGAAGAAGGAGAAGAGAGAAAAGGGAGAAAGCGGGATTCGGGTGAAATCCGGACTTACGGTAAGTGATTTTCACTCCCTTTCTTCGTGAAATTACTATCTAAGCTAGAGGTAACCGTTCTAGCGGACTAATTTTGACTGTGGGAGCCGTTTTACGACGTTTTTACAAATTGGGGTTTTGACCCCAACGTGAATGGAAAACCCGCTAGGAAGGTAGAAAAACGCTCCCTGGACTGTCGGAACTTCGAATCTGTGGTTAGATTCGATTTCATGCGTTTTGGAGACCGTTTGACAATGTATATGGGTTTGTACAGTGTATAGTACGCTGTGCCGGTCAGGACGTCAGCCTACGTCAGGGGCGTCGTGACATCATGTCTACCTTAATTGCGTCTAATATTTATGTAGTACTCGAACGCAAACTAATCTCGCCACAAGGACAAAAATACTGTATAAAAAATAAAATAAAAAATAAAAAATAAAATTCAGACCCCCCCTTGAATTAATATCTTATTGAGGGCTCCATGTTGATATAAGGGACGTGAGGCATTTGAGTATATATCTGAGAGTACGTATTTTTTTAAGTAAGCCCATCTTTTAAAAATCATATTGGAACAATTAAGTGCTTAATTATAATAAATTAGTCGACCCATGCCAAAGTATACAACCAAGATATTAATATATAGCATATATATTATTATAAAATCCAATAAAAGAAGAGAAGAATTACAAAAAGTTGTATTCCCTTCTCTCTCGCGTTCCTTGCTAGCTGGCAAATGTATAATTAGAAAGTTAAAACTTTTGACACGGTAGCTAGAAAGCTGGAAGGAAAAGAAAATTAAGAAGGATATCTAACCAACCGTAGAAATACTAATAAAAATTCAGATTCAGTATAATTTAAATTCCTGACTAATAGTTGATCACTTTATGTGTTTAAGAAATACTAAGATCACCAGGACTCACTGTCACATACAAAGAATCAAATGCTGACATACGACATGGAACATACATATATATATATATATATATAATAAAAAGTAAGTTCATATTTTTAAATCACAATTGATGTTTTCTATGAAATATACATGACCAAATTAAAATTTACAAGTAATGTTGATTAATTATAATAAGAAAAATGTTAATCTAACTATAATATAATTACACATTCATGTTCATTGGATATAAATATATATATATATATATTTCGAGATGTATAATAAATAATTTTATGAATATGAATATGAATATGTAGTTGTATTGTAATTAGATTAATATATATATATATATATATATATATATTGAAAGATAATGTTACATTTCTTATTAAGATATAAATCACACAAAATATTACTACATCTGTAACATCAACAGACCTTAGCATCAATAGAGTCCTTCCAATAAGAGAGTCAACTAATTGCTTAAGGGCATCATTAATTTAGCATATTTGAATACTTGTGTCGATCTCTTTGTCTATATATAATTGTTAATTAGTAGTACTAATTGGGTGAGTAGATCCCAATGAATTAGCAATTGATGAAGTCCAAGTTAAATGATCCCAAAAATGACCAAATTAATCAATTTATACTTCAAACCCATGTTAGGGGGGGGTTTGGAGTGCATTAAATGGAAAGATATGATTCTTGGTATTTCAAACGCATTAAAAACAGTCATCCCCAAGTAGCTAGGGTGCAGAGCGTAATGACAACATTTGGGGAACTCAAGGCAACTCGTACAAATTTGGATGGATGTTGAGCAAGATGGCAACACTCTTGCGTCATTCCCACATTTTTAAATTACTTGCTTTCTAGAACAACTTCCGCTTCAACCCTTAGCAACATGCATGGAAATCATCCAAATGCCAGCACAATAATTAATTAATTAGAAATATATATATAGAGAGAGAGAGATGGGCACGAAACACATATTAATTTTCCAAGTAATTCTTAATGATCTCCATTGTACTTAAGATTATTCCTTGTGGGGGATAAGTATATAGTAAATTATATATATATATATATATATATAGATGTTTGATATGGATCCTGGGAGTTGAGTTGCGATTCTAACTAAAAATTAAGTATATATGCCTTCTCATTAGGTTAGGTGTATTGAGAATGACAGGGTACAGAGTTTGGTTGCCACGATCGTCCCTCTTATTGATTTATATATATATATATATATATATATATATATATATATATATATATATATATATATATATATAGGAGAATTTGATTCATAAGATCCTCTCTAGTTGACAAGTCATTTTCTCCGTATCTTCTCGGCATATATCTATATATCTTTAATTAATTAATTAATTTGTTATATAGGTTGTACACGAATTTTCGTATACCATATATAGCCATGCAAATAAGGGGGGGGCGGCTAGCTAGATGCATGGTTTTATTATTCTGCAAAAGAGCATATTTGTGGTAACGAGTCTTCTACTCTATGCAACACTACCAAAAATAAGGAGTAAACACATGTTTGGGACTTTTTTATTTTTTATTTTTTAAAACTATAAATTGAAACCATAATTACAAGTGCAATTATAATTTTATGTTCTTTAGAATTGTATGTGTTGCATATATGTTTTAAATTCTAATTTGGTTTTATGCCCCCGTTTGGCATGACGTTTGCAGTTAGACTTAAACTTGTTTTTTTTAAAATGCAGCTCTCAAATCTACATGTAAATTGCACTTTCTCATTGTAAAAATTAGTTTTTCCAACAAATTATTTAGTGCATTACGTTAAATTACTTAATTTAAAAGTTATAATTATCAAATAATGGTCTAATAATACATATCAAATTATTATCATCACTTTCTTTCACTTGCAACCCCATTCTGTACGACCATATTAAAAATAACTAAATCCAAAAATTATAGCTATTAAATAAAAGTCCAATAATACATATCAAGTTATCGTCAACACATTCGATAATACTTCAACTATGAAACTAAAAAGAGTTATATAAAACAAGAAAAATGCTAAAGTGACATGTATTTTATACATTTAAAGTATATGTGCATCACTATTAATATATCATTAAATTATTTTAAATTATGTACTAATATATAATACAAAATAATCTAATAATATAATATAAAAATAATATATACTTTAAATATATAAAATAAATGTTAATGTAACGTTACTGATAGAACAATACTTGTCTAAATTTTATTTGTAAACCAACTCAATAATCGCATGCGGATGTAAGAAGCTCCCCCAGTCAAAGCCTACTACGGATATTAATGAATTAAAAAGGAAAATAGAGCAAGTTTATCATAATCTCATTGGTCGACCAGTGCGGGGAACAGGCACGAAAGCGGAAAAAATAAGACAGCTTTATTATTGGAATTTTGCAAGTCAGTGTCATTAATTCAAAGTGCTAGTGCTTGAGTATTAATTCCAACATGCATCACACATTTGAATGAAATGAGAGTTCAGCTTTGGAGCAAACTTAAATTTAAATGTTTGACGTTATCGATTAAAATATGACTTCATTATTTGATAAACTTTGATCATAGCTAGCTAATATTTACAAAATGTATTTTTTTTTTCCTTCTAATAGACCGAGTCGAGGAAGTAAATTTAAGTAACAGACTTCATTTAGTTAGAAAAAGACTTAGTTAAGTATAACTTTAATGTTCCTACCACACCTCAAAAAAATATTTTTTTTTTCTAAAATACCTTATATGATTTGTCTAAAGTACCCTCAAATTAATTTTATTTTCATGTAATCCTATCTTTACTAAACTTACCTCATTATAAACCCTTACACTATTTATCATCTTTATCTCACGAATCTTAAACTCTTTATTTTCATCCTATAAACCCTAAACCATTCTTCCATTCTAATGTCATTATTGTTATCTCCATACCCTTCTTCCCCTAAACTTACACTCTTTATAAGATTTTACAACCTTTTTGAGGTAATTTTTAGTAGTTTCCTCAGGTATGTAGAAACTTTCAAGCATTCAAAATATTCGATTTTCACACCATTTGAAAGCACAATGACGGATAATTAAAGTTGGGATGAAGTTTAACAATATTTGATGAGTTATTTTGTCACGACGCCCCTGACGTAGGCTGTCGTCATGACCGGCACAGTATACTATACATTGTACATACTCATATACAATATATAATACACTGTCAGCCTCAACGGACATATAATTCCCACAATTTTTAAAAATTTTGACAGCACCTTCCCATAAAATTGACATTTCATATTTTTTACTAATAGACCACAAATCAAATCAAATATACATCTATATAAATCATCATCACATTCATTCCATTCATTCCATTAATTCCACAAATTAAATTATCACCTGATACATATCTATGATCATCTCATTTTATCATCACAAGCATTTTATAACCTTACCACACAACCCATCTAGGTGATATTATATATATAATATGTGATAATGATACATACCAAAATAACAAAAATATAACTCATTTCCTCCAAGCATACATACATATACCAGATGAGCAATCACGTGATTATCACTCACAAATTTTCCTTTTCCCTTCGACTCGGTACCTGAAATATTGGAGGGAATGGAGTGAGCAATCAACAAGCTCAGTGAGTATAGCTCTTGACATGACCATCGCATGCATTTAGGGAAACATGGTATATCAAATCGTTTAAATTAAAATATTTCAAAAGCCCATATGCAACATTCAGCAAAATAATATACATGCACACAATATATAGTTTATGCTCATTCAATAAATCAGTGCACAGTTTCATCAAAAAAATTTACCATCTCTCTCATTCAAGGCAAGAGAGCGGGTCTAACCCTTGTATGACCGTTACAAGGTAACCACAACCTCTTATTACTAAATTCACAGTCATTTTAAGAATCGCAATCCTTGTTAGGACATGCCTACTGACAATGAGGTTTCGCAAAACCTCATCCGGATCTAATTCCTAACGAAATGACATTATTATAAGCTCAAAATGTTAAAAATTAGTTTGCATGATCAATAAACACTCAATGCATTACATATAAATATAACATGCATAAAATCAAACATTTTATATGTATACAATGTCATACAAGAATCAAATCAAGAAAACTATACTCACAGTACAAAACTTTTAACTTAATTACATTCACTGTCGCTTTCGAGTCCAACCATTATATACCACATAATATTGTCACATCCCAGTACATACCCCACCGCAGCGTCTAGTATCCGCGAGATCATTTGTCAACACTAGTCACTTATAAATAGTGTAGGGCCTCCCCAGATTAGAACTCACAACCTCCTTATAAGGTTTGATTTCACAATCTAAGTAGCCACTGAGCCAATAAAAAACTACAAAAAAATACCAATAAATAAGTTAGACCACCGCTATAACCTCCTAGAGGGGCCAAGATTACATGTCATTCTTGTGCATGAGTTTTTGCTCTAAGCTTATATATATCATGTCAAATGGAGATGGGATACAATGTATGTATGGTCTGGTGAGTGGTGACACATACATGTAGATAATGTTTTTAGCCATATTTAATATATAGAACATTAATATATATAGTGTGCTTATCTCCTGCCTTGTAGGGTTTTTTCTTGACAATTTGATCTCTTTGCTAGCTGTAATGTCAAGTCTAACTTGGAAATAATGTATATATAGTGGATCACTAATTCATTTGTATGAATCATTAATTTATGACAACAATATATATAATCATCGGCAAAGCATTGTTTGATAAACTTTGATCCTAGCTAGCTAATATTTACAAAATGTATTTTTTTTTCCTTTTAATAAAACGAGTTGAGGAAGTAAATTTAAGTAACTGACTTCATTTAATTAGGAAAAGACTTAGTTAAGTATAGCTTCTGCTTATAACTTATAGTTGTTATAGAAGTGATTATTAAAAAAGAAAGCAATTAAACATACCGCAAGTTTTAATGTTTCTACCACACCTCAAAAAAAAATATTTTTTCCTAAAATACCCTTGTATGATTTGTCTAAAGTACCCTCAAATTAATTCTATTTCTACGTAATCCTATCTTTACTAAACTTAGCCCATTATAAACCCTTACACTATTCTAATCTTTATCTCACAAATTCTAAACTTTTTATTTTCATCTTATAAACCCTAAACCATTCTTCCATTCTAATGTCATTAGTGCTATCTTCATACCCTTCTTCCCCTAAACTTACACTCTTTATAAGATTTTACAACCATTTTTGAGGTGTTTTTTAGTAGTTTCCTCAAATATATAAAAACTTTCAAGCAATTAAAACATTTGATCTTTGTACCATTTAAAAGCACAATCGCGGATGATTCAAGTTGGAACGAAGTTTAGCAATATTTGATGAGTTTTTTGCTATTTTTTTTTTTATATATCGAAAACTACAAAAAACACCAATAAATAAGTTAGACCACCGCTATAACCTACTAGAGGAGCCATCTCCGAAAAAATCCAAAAATATAACCTATTGTCATAGGTTCGAGCATGCAGGCCTGAACCGATGACAATTTTTTCATTTAATACCCAAAATACACAATATATATATATATATATATATTTTTTTTTTTTTTGAAAGTACTTTGAGTTAGGGTTTATTTTTGGACGAGAAACATGAGAATGGCGGCGTTGATCATGTCAATGAAGAAGAAACGTTCGTGGATCGAGTATCGAAGAAGAACCACCGAGGGAGTAGATCGAGGAAAGAAGAACGACAATGAGGTTTATGGTTTGTTGGAGAAGAAGAAACGAAGAGGGAAAGGGAGGTTTTTTTTTTTTGTGTTGTCTTTTTTTTTTTAAAACGATGTTAGTTTACGAAGTTTTGGGCATTTTTTGAGGTAAAAAAGTGGATAACAATTAGGTGAGGTAGCAAAAGTAAATATGATATAAAAAATAATATTTGTGGTATGTTTAGTTGCTCCCTTAAAAAAATGCATACAAGAAGTTGTTAATATTACGTATTTGTTTTAATATTTTAAGAGAATATATATATATATTTAAAAGATCATACTTGCAAAAGCAGAATGAAAAAACTGCTCTGGAGCAGCTTCTTCAAATTGTGATAAATATGCAATTTTTGAAACTTACTAAAAGTAAACAAACATGCCAAAGTACTCAGTTTCTACTTACAAAAAGGTTAAAAAAAAAGTCCTTTTATCACAGTAACAAACAGGCCCTTTATATATTTGAACAAACATATGTTAACATTATTTATACGAAAATATTTATGTCAACTATAATTTTCACTTTTTTTTTTTTTTTTTTCACAATTTAGTAAAGAGTCAATTTCGAAACTTTGGATAAAATGGCACTAATAAAGTAGAGCCCACTGGATTAATTCAATCCACATGGTTAATTATAGAAACAAAATACTATAACACGCATGTGCTACGATCTAGTACTCTCAGGTATTCGTGCGAATCAACTCAGGTGACCGCAGGATCAATCACAAAAGCTGACGTTTTGAAGCAATGGAGAGATGTAGACCATCGCGTGTACTAAAAGTCAACGACGTTGGGGTCAAAAGACAACGCGTGAGGACCGTACAAAGGGCATTATCGATAGTTTTACAGTGAAACCGAAAGCGAACCCTAAACAAACCCAAGAGAGTGCAAGCATTGCAGTAAATTAACCCTAGTACGCGGAGAACAAGGAGTCATTGTTGTGAATATTTAACGAAGTCAGGCGAAGAAGCCAAAAACAACACAAAAGCGCTTCTTCGCTTTTGCTCTTTATTTTAGCCGAACCGAAACGATCTAAACAGAAATGAAATTCGCTCTCTTTCTTTCTATGTAGCCAACCTCAAAAAACACTTCTCCAAGTAGAATTATAAACTGAACCGAAACACAGCACTTTCAGCTACAATTTGTCAAGTGTTTTTCAATCTATTATGCAGCCTTGTAGTAGAGAAATGCAAGGAATAATGGGTCTTACAACAGACCAACAACAACAGCAACATATCCAAAACCCTCAGATTCAAGTTCAGAATCCCCATTTCGATAGCCCAACCAACGACGATTTCCTCGATCAAATGCTATCTCTTCCTTCATGGCCTGAAGTACTCCCTGGAAACCCTAAATCTCCATGGGCCGACCTCAACCCACAAAACCCTAACAACGGAAACACCACGAACACTCATCATCATCATCATCATCATCATCATCAGAAGCTGTTCAACATCCCTATCGGAGAAACCAAACAGAGGAATTTAACGGAAGATCCGTCACCGGAGAACGTCCAGCAGTACCCGTTCGATGAGTCGGCTTTGCTGGCTTCTCGGCTCCGGCAACATCAGATAAGCGGAAATTCGCCGAAGACGACGATGATGCTTCAGCAACAGTTGCTTATGTCGAGAGGCGGCGCCGCAGGTGCCGGTGGTGGAATGGATAGATCGCCGGGTTCCGCCACCGGAGCCGCCTGTTTTGGCGGTGAGTCTGGGCTTTTCCCGTTGCCTCTCACGCTTGGTAGTGGCGGCGACTCCGATTCTCGCTTGCTTGTTGATCGATCCCGCGATGATGTCACTGTACATCTCTACTTCTTGAATCAAAATTATTGGATTAAAATCTTTTTATTTTATTTTTTTCTCCTCTTAATTATAATTATTATTATTTTCGTGTTTTGAAAATTTTTAGAGTGGAGATGGTTCGGTTCAAGGTCTTTTCAGCGGTTTAAGCGGATCTCTTGCTCGGACCGGTCAGGGTGTGAACCAGCCGCATTTCCACCACCCTCAACCTCAGGTGAGTTAGTTATATTTTTCCATCTCTATATAAATTTTTTGATCCAATATTTCATGTTTATGTACTACTAGCTAGTACTTGTTCAGAATTTTGATCTCTTGTATGTTTTTTTGTGTAAATTTTGTTCAGAGTGGATCCATTTCGAATCAGAGTTACAGTGCACCAGCTACCGGAATGAATCATGCAGCGGCTGTTGGGTCTGCCGGAGGTGGTGGCTCCGGCGCCGGCGCTCCAGTCCGGCAGAAAGTTAGGGCAAGGAGAGGCCAAGCTACTGACCCACATAGTATCGCTGAAAGAGTGAGCTAAGCTTAAGCTTAAAATGTTTCGTTTCTTTCTCTACTTTGAAATAGTATATATATATATATACTTATCTGTTTTTTGTTTATTTTGTTTTGGTGGATAGCTGCGGAGAGAGAGAATTGCAGAGAGAATGAAAGCACTGCAAGAACTGGTGCCAAATGCGAACAAGGTATTTTTGAAGCTATATAAGTACCCATTACTTGTAGTAAAATGGATGTCTTACATATTATTACATGTATGTTATTGGAAGGGAAATATTTAGTTAGGGGGATCACATTTGGTGGTTCTGTTGTGAATTTCTGATAAATCTGGTGTGTTTTTGGGTTGTGGAATATTAATGGAATGACAGACGGACAAGGCTTCCATGCTGGACGAGATTATCGACTATGTGAAATTCCTACAGCTACAAGTCAAGGCAATTTTTATATTTCTCTCTTCAATTCTTTCTCTCTCTTCTGTCATAGTCCCCACCTATTCAGGCCACTTACTCTTCCTTTTTTGCTCATTTTGTGGGTTCTCAGGTTCTGAGCATGAGCAGGTTGGGCGGTGCAGCAGCTGTTGCTCCCCTCGTGGCTGATATCTCTTCTGAGGTAAACAGTTCTTCAGAGAATATATCATTTATTATATATATTGTTTTTATTAAACTTATTTCATAATGTAAAATTATATCAGGTTGCTCATATTTTGAAATTCTAGTATTTTTTTTTGGTGGAAGGGGGGAGGTGGTTGAAAGATGATCTAATTTGTAGTACAAGACAAAAAGAGACATTCTTTGGAGGGAGGGTGGGAAATTTTTGTTGGGTTTTTAATCCAGATATGGTACCAATTTCTGGAGATTTCTTTCTCTTCTATACGTTTCAGTGATTATTTGGCATTTAGTGATCTTTATAAATATATATAAATGTCGGGTTTATCCATCAAAATTGTTTATGGAGAAGGAGGAGGAGAGTCATTTCTTGAGGTAAATGGTAAGGAAAATTAGCCGCCTCGCTATCTAGAATCAACAAATTTCAATTCATTTCAACGCAATTCATTTCACGATTTCATGATGTTCATATCTTTCTTTCGCCATCTCTTTTCTCTCTCTTCCCCCCTCCCCCAATTGAGAAAACGACAAAAACCAGCACGCGTGATTGCACTTTTTGTTTGATTACCAAAATGCCCTTGCTTTACTGCCATTGAAAAATAATAAAAAAGGAAAATGCCAAAAAAAAGAAGATTAATAATAATATTTTTATTGGTGCGTAGGGAGGAGGCGACTGCATTCAGGCGAATGGAGGAGGTGGAGGTGGAGGCGCAGGGAGGAGCAGTAACGGAAATCAAACGGCGTCATCTAACGACAGCTTAACGGTGACGGAGCATCAGGTGGCGAAGCTGATGGAAGAGGACATGGGGTCTGCCATGCAATACTTGCAAGGCAAAGGCCTATGCCTCATGCCCATTTCACTGGCCAGTGCCATCTCAACTGCCACGTGTCACTCGAGGAACCACACCAACACCAACCACAACCCTCTGATGGCCGCCGCTGCCGCGGCATCGAACGGCGATGGACCTTCATCGCCCAGCATGTCTGTGCTGACGGTGCAGTCTACGATGGGTAACGGCGTTGCAGAAACTAACGTGAAGGATGCCACCTCCGTTTCTAAACCGTGAAATTATAATAATATAATTAAGACTAGCAAGTAATCAGCAGATCACTGACTCAAAGATGGCTGGGGGATTTCTACCGGCGTCAAGTCTACGGGAATAAGGAGGTCTCTCTCTCTTTCTCTCTCCCTATCTATTATGTATGTGTCACGTTTTTTTTATATGAGTCACTTGTTGACGCCGTATTTGCGTAGACTTGGCTGATGCTAACTCAAGCTCAAATCAAAATCCCCTTCTTAATTTCCTTCTCCTTCAATATTTATTTTTCTCTTATTTTTTACTTTTTCTTTTGTAAGAAAATATCTATATATTACATGAAAAATGACAAAGTAACATTTACAGTCTACATTCAAAATATATATTATTATTAAACACTAATAAATTATCTTAAATTATGTGTCAACGGATTATTTGAGCCAATTTAATTTTGTATAAAAGTGATGTATATTTTGTATGTATATTTTAAATGTGGACGTAGCATTCATCATTTTAGAATAAGTGTGAGAAGGAGAAAATGGTGCCGTCTTTTAGTTGTCATGAGGTTGGTATGAGATAAGTCGATGAATAAATAAAAATGTGAAACAGCAGCCTTAACATAAGGGATACGTTTGATTGTAGGGGGTGGACTTTTCAAATAAGGAGAGTGAATCATGTAATGTAATGATATATAAATAGTAAAGTAAGGTAGTGGAGTAAGTTAAACAAGTAATTGAATATATACAAGGGAAGTAATATATAATAAGTGCAAGTGTGATACAAAGTGTGAAGGAGTCAACGCGCCTCATTGAATGTTTTGCTTTTCTAGCTTTTGTTTCTTTCGTGTTTTTATTGAGAGAAAGAGGAAGGTAGGATGGGTAGAACAATTAAGTTCCGACTTGGGACTCGTGTTTAAAATAACCAACAATGTGTTTTGCTTTGTCTGTGTTCGCGCGCTCTCCATCCTTATTGTGGGTAAGGTTTGTACCGTATGTTCGTACGCTTGTATCCTAAACACGGACATGTAGACGTATACGTACTTCTTTTTTTTACTACTTTCATTTTCCAATTTACAAGTACAATATTCCCTCCCACGATACTGCTGGTACGTACATAGAGCATCTGTTAGTTCATTTCACTTTTAAAGTTACACCCTTTTTTTTTTTTTTTTTTTTTCATATAAGTTATATTTTATATTATTGAGCTTATATCTTTAAAATTAGGAACAGACGTGTGGGAATTCAAGGTTTAATTAAATAAATAAATTGTGTGGGAGTCTTTTCTGTTTGTATGTTCTAAACCTTGCATTAATTTACATTCTTAGAGATTATTAAATTAAGAAAGACTGTTAGTAAATTTTTCCTTCATTTAAAAAAAAAAAATTGGCTTTACCAAGAATTAATTGAGACGCACTTACATGGGTTTTTTTTTTTTTTTTTTTTTTTTTCTTTTAAAAAAAATTCCTTTACCCATTAAGAGGCTTGGTAGATGCGTGGGGGCAAAATTTAATGGGCAAACGAGATGAATTGATTGAGGAATATGGCCAACGCGATTTTTTTTGGCATTGCAGTGCAAAATAGAGTTTACAATTCTGTGATTTTATCTTGTGTCTCTTGTGATTGTCGTTGCATTTGAAAAAAATACGTTTAACTCAAAACGTTACTGCATTCCCAAATAGGTTTATATGTGTTACATTATTTTTTATTTTCATGTAATGGTGATGGGACGGTGCAACTTGCATTACCGTACAAAACTTATTCAATTTAAGCATTATTCTTCCAATTTAAAGCTGGTTGTAATAGTTGAATGAATGTTGCAATTTTGTTGTTGGTGAAAGTGACATTATACAACAATAAACATAGGAATAACTCTTAAGAAGACTTTAGGGGAAGTGTGTAATTTTTTTTGGTGGGTACGGAGAAGACGGTGGCGGCGGTAATAACGGTGGAAGAGGACACAGCAGCGGTGTTGCGGTGTTTTTAAGCGTCGGGGCGTTTCTTTCTCCAGTTCACATTACATGGACCTCATGGAGTACACGTTTGTGGCTTAGAACCGTAACACCTACCAATTGGGAACATTTGAGTGTCGTGTGAAAACGAGTATATATATAATAGTCGTAATGCTTCAAGAGAGTGACAAGAGATAGGAACCAACTTCCTGTCCTTTCATATATTTGTATATTAATATATGTTAGCTAGATTCCAATAACAACAATGATATCTACGCATGTGATGTGATGACGTTATTATATGTACAAATAATATAACTGTGATTGCTTTGTGTGTACATTGTGCATGTGTATCTATGTGTATATATACAAATTTGGACGAATTTTCTTTCCTGAAACATTTTATATAGCCAGAGTTTGATTGGAGAGAAGATAATGAAGAGAGACTTGAATGAGTTTAAGGATCGAGCAATTTGGGAAATATGGAGTTTGACTTGGCGTTTGATTTTGAGTTTGGTTTAGGACTGGGCCATTTGGAAAATTAAATGTATTACGAGGGATGTTTTGCATGGCTAAAGGTAATATGGGATTTTTTTCTAAAATATTTACCTGGCCTATAGTCCAGGTAAGCCCTCATGTAGCTCCGCCCCTGTATTCATGTGCTCCTCTTTCTTACTTCTCTAGATTTACTTCTGCGGATTTTTCTATTGAACAAGGATTGACAGACACTTCCATTGCGGAACTAAATTAAAGTTTGCATCTTCTTCTACTGTTTTAGCTTATAATCAGTAAGTTGTTTCAGCCTCAGTGATTTGGGGAAATTGAAACTTTTCACCTGATAACCAGCTTTTCTACCGGAATGTATCTTAGAGCTATGGGTTAGGTTGAGTGGTTATGAGATAATGCAGAAGAAAGAGAACTCATCACTTTGGGTAACTTTTGTTTCAGTTTAAAAAAAGTATGGAGGGGTATTGTTGCTCTAAATTACTGGAGGAACCAGTGTATATACATACACCTGCATTCTTAATTCTCATTTTCTTCACTTTATAATGCATCCTTCTAAGCATTTAATAAATAAATAACATTGAGCAACATATTACTATATAATATGGTTGGAGCTTGATTTCCGGGCTTGCAAATTGTGGTGGTTCAACTTTAAGGTAGGAGTTGCATTAATCAACCTCGTTTGTGTTTTACCATTGCTTTTAAACCCCATGTTATCTATTGTTTTCTGGGCCACTGATCAGGCCCAATATTGGCCCGTACATTTGGGCCCAATATGACACTTGCAAGTTCCCAAAAGTTGAAAAAATGAAAATAAAAATAAAAATTATCCATCATTTTTTAATTGAATATTTATTTTTTCTCCTTTTGCTTCAAGATAAACTTCTTTCGAAAAAAATAAAATAAAAAACCTAGAAAAAAATTCTAGTTTTCTATTGCATTTAGGAAATCAGATTTGGAAGTATTTTAGGGAATTCCAACAAGAGAGTTAATAGTTTCTTTTTGCTTGAGAACCAGTACAATCCTTCTTTTTCCATAATAAGCAAATTTTAAAAAAGATGTGATTCATATCTATTATAATATTGATAGCCAATGAGAACAGCAAATCATTTGCTAATCTAAATATACAAATAAGAAATAAAACTGTAGGGCATTGACTAAGTGGTTGGGTAGAGGGTCAAGTAACCGAATGATTATGAGTTTGAGTCTCATCCACTTGTTCTCCCTCCAAGGTATATACGAACCCGAACGAGAAATTTTTTAAAGGATTCAGGGGTACCCTCTTTGAGGCCCGCAGGTCTTAAAAAAAACAAAAAAAGAAAAGAAATTAAAATGTACCATTTATTCATATCTTTTATTTTAGGTTTTCTATTTCTTATTTATTTTTTCAGTTATTTGGTTGAAGGAGTGTCTAAAATTTAGTGTGATTGTAGTTTATTCATAACTCATAAGAATTCAATGGAAGGTATAATTCGCAGGTTAGGTGACCATATTAATTGATTACTTAGTTTCATTTTTTCATTTTTTTTTTTTAACTTTTTTCAACATAAGATTAAATTTCTATAATAATGCATTTGTTGACGTACCCCATGTATGATTTCATTGCTAGTCCAAAGAAAGGAATAGTCTACAAGTCTTACTCTCAATTCAAAGAAAGAATTTTCTTTTCTTTCTTTTCTTTTTTTTTTTGAATTTTTATCCATAAGTTTTAATTCATTCTGACCAAAGTCACCGTGAAGTAATATATTAATTTTAGTTATGTAAGTTATTTGACATTTCATAAAAATAAATAGTATACATTATTTATACATAATAACCATTTTTTTTAATTATTGTATCTTAATATACATCGACGTGCGGACAAACATCATGTAATTAAAATGATTAAGATTTATAAAATTATATTATTTGAGCATTAATGGTTATTTCTTATCAGTTAAAACGTGTAAATCATGATGAAATCTGGTGTAGAATATAGATAACGTTAGAAACCACCAAGTTCACCGAATTTTCCAATTAAAATAATTATTCAAGAAAAAATATAATAATTAGAAAATAAGCAAAAGTGACGCCAAAACAAGCAGGCAGGTTAGGTGAGCATCTTTTCGCCTATAAAATAATGCTTTCTATCCCACTCGTGTCTGAGGTGAGCCCAAGCGTGTCAACATTTCAAAAAAAAAAAAAAGTGTAAAGTAAGAGTCAAGTGCTTCTTCTTCTACTTCCCCGGAAAACGTCATCATGCCGGTCGATGGTTCGTCTGGTTACGGCCAAACTGTGTGCGTCACCGGTGCCGGCGGATTCATTGCTTCCTGGATCGTTAAGATTTTGCTAGAGAAAGGTTACACAGTTAAAGGAACTGTTCGAAATCCAGGTCCAATTTTAAACTCCATTTTGATCATTTTCTTAGTAAAAAACCAAGGATTTTGTTATCAATTCTGGTGAATTTTGTTGCAGATGATACGAAGAACAACCATTTGAGGGAACTGGAAGGGGCAACAGAGAGATTGGTGTTATGCAAAGCTGATCTTCGTGATTACGAGAGCCTTCGAGAAGCTATCAGCGGATGCGTTGGGGTTTTCCACACGGCTTCGCCGGTGACTGACGATCCTGAACAGATGGTGGAGCCGGCGGTGAACGGAACCAAATACGTGATCAACGCTGCGGCGGAAGCCGGAGTTCGTCGCATCGTGTTCACGTCTTCTATCGGCGCCGTTACCATGGACCCCAACCGTGGTTCCGATGTCGTCGTCGACGAGTCCTGCTGGAGCGATCTCGAATTCTGCAAGAAAACCAAGGTATATACATTTGTATATAAACCTAAATTTGAAATTAATGTGATTCTGCAAAAATATGTATACCAATCGATCAAAAATTTTAACAACTTTTAATTTTGGCAGAATTGGTATTGTTACGGGAAGGCGGTGGCGGAGCAGGTGGCATGGGAGGAGGCGAAGGAGAAGGGGGTGGAGCTAGTGGTGGTGAATCCGGTGCTGGTGATGGGGCCATTGTTGCAATCCACCGTGAACGCTAGCATAGTTCACATTCTTAAGTACTTAACGGGATCCGCGAAAACGTTCGCGAATTCGGTGCAGGCTTACGTGCATGTGAAGGATGTAGCAATGGCTCACATACTTGTGTTTGAGACTCCGTCGGCCTCCGGCAGGTATTTGTGCGCCGAGAGCGTGCTTCACCGGGGAGAAGTGGTGGAAATACTGGTCAAGCTCTTCCCGGAGTACCCTATTCCGACCAAGTAAGTGGTCCATCACCATCATCTTTTCCTTAGTTGCTATCAGTTTTGTTAAGTAGTACCGTGTTGCACTAAAAAAAAATTAAAAAATAAAAAATAAAAAATAAATAAATAGTACCGTGTTCAAATTTTTATACATTATCTTTAATATATCATTGGCCAAAATATTTAGAAAAAATTGCTGGGTTTTTAGTTAGGAAAAGATTTTTGGGTCTTAATGAGCCGTTGATTGTGTAGCAAGTCATAATCATGGGTATTTTAGTCTTGTTTAGCTGTTACCTACCACCATGTACAATTATTTCAATTATTATTATTATTATTTAAAATTATAAGAGTGCTAACAAAAATGATTCAAAACTGTACCATAAAATAGAAAAAAAAATACTCACTACCCACAATACATTACATCTGCATTTATAGGGATGTAACCAATAATTTTATTTAAGGTGGGTTAAAAAAAAATTTAGATAAATTTTTGATATGAGAAAAAAAATTCATTGATC
This sequence comes from Paratinospora sagittata, assembly GCA_035771175.1. Taxonomy (NCBI): domain Eukaryota; kingdom Viridiplantae; phylum Streptophyta; class Magnoliopsida; order Ranunculales; family Menispermaceae; genus Paratinospora; species Paratinospora sagittata. The sequence continues at coordinate 35,800,252 of CM069604.1, forward strand.
GAAAATAAAATATACACTTAAATAGCAAGTTAGCATAACAGAGGCGAACGCGTGTAGCTTAATTGACAAATCAATGTTTAGAATTTTGTACCTAGGCTCTAGCGAAGGTTAGCGAAATAATAGCTGATGCCCTCTTAGCATGAGTATTATTTTAGAAACAAATTTTGGGGCATGAGTGTGGTTTTGGAAGCATATTTTGGGTTGCCAAAGCATTTTTGGTTATTTTTTTATTTTCTGCTTTTGAGCTTGTTTTAATTGATTAGAAATTTAGAAGATTCCGTTACCATCTTTTCAGGACTGTTAATTAAGGGACCAAAGGTTTTGGGTTTTTAGATGACACAAGCAGGTGGCTTTGGATCTTTAGATTCAAATGTCATCCAATGGCCAAAAAACTCATCCACCTACCCAGTTACCTTTTGCTGTAGGCAAATTGATGGATCTCTCTCTCCAGATGTATCCTTTAAACAAAATTTTAAAGGATACATCTGGAGAAGGCTAAGGGAACACCTTTGAAACGGCAGACCTTTGAGTTGGTGTACCAACCCCTTTTCATTTTCCCCTCAATCTCTCTCCAGAAGACTTGAGAATAAGAATCCTCGCGACCTCACCTACCCCAGACCTTAATGGTTCTTGTGCATTATGGTTCCCCACTATCTCCTTAGAAAGACCCGCATCAATGGATTTTAATCATTCTACACAAAATCCTCACTTTTCCCGCTCATTTGTTTTGTTTCATCATGAAAATTTAATGAGTATTATATGGGAATGGAATACAATTAAGTATGGTACTTCTCATTAGTACCGAAACTTTTTAAAATAAAATACCACACTTTAAATTTTGGGGTTAAGTTATAGTAGATATAATTGGCTCTTACATCCTTTATGTTTGTTGGGGGTTGATGCAGGTGCTCAGACGAAGTGAATCCGAGGGTTAAACCATACAAGTTTTCCAACCAGCGGCTTAAGGACTTAGGACTTGAATTCACTCCAGCAAAACAGAGCTTCTATGAGACCGTTAAAAGCCTCCAAGAGAAAGGTCATCTACCTCTCCCTGTTCCACCAGAGTCCCATGATTCCCTTCACATTCAGTCTTGATCTCTTAATTTACCATTGCTGGCTAGTATTTAATAAAGGAATCACATGTATCAATTCTCATCTACTCATATAATACTAGTGCCATTAAAAGTGGGTAATGTTGTGCTCAATTTCCTTACAACTGCTTAAGCAATGAAACGTTTGAAATTTATGTAATAGATCACATGTGCTGCAAATGATTTGTGATTCTTGAATATATATACATAGATATATATATATATCATTACTAGTTCAGACTATTTGAGTCTTGGTGCAAGATTTGTGATGTGACTCAAGTGTGTCAACTGGTGGTTCAAACCAAAAAGTATAACCCAATTAGTTCAGTTCAGTTTATGGCTTGAGATTGTTAATATTTTGATTTTCTATGTGCAAGACTCTTTTGGGTTAAAGCAAGTACTGTTTGATTTTTTCGCTCTTTTTATCATATTAATCTCATTTAAGAGAGTAACCCAATTTAATCAAGTTCATTGTATAATCCGATTATAGGAGCGCTCCTTCGTATTGAAGTGATTACTGTATCCTAGAGAGCAAACACCTATAGAACCGTGACACTAAACAGAGGCGAAACTTGCTTTGACATAGTACTTCTGCATGCCTCAATCAACTATATTGTCCCTTTGGTGCGATATCTCTTTTTTGCACTTCGGTTATAACTGTTGGATATTAATCTCTAAATACTTTATTTCTCTTAAACTTCTTCTTGTCTTACAACCTAGGATGTAATGGTGTATTTATAGACACCAAGATACTAATTAATCTATTACAATTAGAAACTTCTAATTTCCATAACCTTCTAATTTCTCAACTTACTAATTACTAAATAGAAAACTTGCTAATTGCTAAATAGTAATAAAATATAATCTAGATTAGTATTTCCAATATCCCCCCCATAATCTAGATTATCGGAATTACAATAATTCCCACCATAATTCAGATCCTGCACACACCAAGAAGATTCTTTAGCTTCAAAAATATCTCAATCTTCAATGCCTTAGTAAATAAATCCGCAACTTGATCTTCAGGCCTGCAATAAATTAACTCAATCTCTTTATGCTGCACCTGGTCACGCAAGAAGTGATACCGCATATCAATATACTTACTCCTCCCATGAGTTACTGGATTCTTGGCTAAGTTAATGACAGATACATTATCAACATAAATCGGTGTAGGTCCATCAACAAACATGTGGATCTGTTTCAAAAGATTTCTCAGCCAAATAGCCTGACAAGCACTAGAAGCGGCTGCAACATACTCAGCTTCAAATGTAGACAACGCAACGATTGACTGCTTTTTTGATGACCAGGAGAAAGCAGTAGTACCATAATAAAAGGCACATCCAGATGTACTTTTCCTATCATCTTGGTCTCCTCCCCAATCACTATCAGAATATCCAAAGAGATGAAAATTAGCAGAACGACATTAAAACAACCCATGATCATATGTACCCTTAATGTAACGTAGGATACGTTTAGCAACAACAAGATGAGACTAGCACGATGATTCCATAAATCTACTAATCAACCCAACTCCATATAAAATATCTAGTCTCGTGCAAGTCAGATATCTCAAACTCTCAACTATTCTTTTGAAATTGGTAAGATCAACTGGTGCATCTTGGTTTTTCTTTGATAACTTGGTTCCAACTTCAACAGGGGTGGAAACAGGGTTGCAGTTAGACATATTAAACTTCTTTAAGACTTCTAAAGTATATCTCTTATGACTCATAAAAATCCCATCATCACGCTGTTCAACCTCAATGCCAAGGAAATATGACATGAGGCCAATATTTGTCATCTCAAGTTCTTGCATCATAGCCTTTTTGAACTCCTGAATCATGTTGATGTTGTTGCCAGCGAAAACCAAATCATCAACATAGAGGCAAATAATTAACATAGCACCAATAGACACATCAATCTTCACATATAAAACATGTTAAAAAACACACTTTTGTAGACCGTAAGTTTGAGAATATTGATCTATTCTTTTGTTCCAGGCACGTGGTGCTTGACTTAACCCATAAAGTGCTTTCTTCAACTTGTAAACTTTATCCTCAGACCCCTATTTCACATATCCAGTTGGCTGCCTCACGTAAACCTTTTCATCTAAATACCCATTGAGGAAGGCTGATTTCACATCCATATGATGAATCTTCCAATGTTTCTGAGCAGCTATGGCAATCAACAATCGCACAGTTTTGATGCGAGCAACGAGAGCAAACACCTCCTGATAATCAAATCTAGACTTCTGTTCATAACCTTTCGCCACAAGCCGGTAGCGGTCAACATCACCATCTGGCTTCCTTTTGGTCTTAAAGACCCACTTTACATCAATTGCTTTATGACTTTGGGGAATGTCAACGAGTTCCCAAATGTCATGCTTCTCAATTGAGTAAATCTCAGAATCCATTGCAGCAACCCAATTTTTCTCTTGTACAGCTTCCTCAAAGGTAATGGGATCAGTATCAGCAAACATGGCATAATGAACCAAATTTCCGTCATCACCAGTGGCATTATCAGAATAAACTACAAAATCTCGTAATCTGGCAGGTGACTAGATAACACGCTGAGGTCTGCTACTAGTGGTTATTCTGTCTGCACTAGTACTCAAAAGAACACTAGATGAAGTAGATGCCTCATCATCAAAAGAAATGATTGTTGGTGGCTTAACACCACGTTCTGTGTCGTCCCAGTGCCAACCATCCTGCTTATCAAATAAGACATCTCTACTCACTATGACTTTATTAGTGGTAGGATTATAAAGCTTGTAGCCGCAGAATTTTCCACTATTGTACCCAATAAATATTGTCTTCACGCCTTTGTCATCCAATTTTCTTCTAGTTTTATCAGGGACATGCACATATGCAATAGATCCAAAAACTTGCAAGTGTGCAACACTTGGTTTGTATCCACTCCAAGCTTCTTCAGGGGTAAAATGCGGGAGGGCCTTTGTAGGGGATCTATTCAACGAATAAACAGAGCAGGCAACAGCTTCAGCCCAAAAAGTATGTGGCATGCCTTTGGCTTTCAACATGCTCCGTGCCATATCCATGATAGTCCGGTTCTTCCGCTCAGCAACACCATTATGTTGCGGTGTATATTGGGTTGTGATCTCATGCTTAATTCCTTGAGTTGTACAGTAATCAGCAAATATCTCTAGAGGTGTATTCATCACCACCATCGGTGCTTAACACTTTGATAGACGACCACTCTGCTTTTCAACAAAAGATTTAAATTTCTGAAAGCAATTAAAAGTGTTAGATTTGTTAGCCAGAAAATAAATCCAAATTTTCCTGTTGCAATCATCAATAAAGGTGAGGAAATATTTGTTTCCTCCATTACTAGTAGTTTGCATCGGACCACATACATCAGAATGAATCACTTCTAAAAGGTGGGTGGCAGGCTAGGGGGATGAACTTGCAAAAGGTTGTCTATGTTGTTTGCCAAGAATACAACCTTCGCAAAACTGTTGTGGGTGATTAACAATCGGTAATCCTTTCACCAATTTCTTTTGAGCCAAAAGTTTTAAACTTTTAAAATTCAAGTGTCCGAATCTCAAGTGCCACAACCATGACTCATTAGTAATAATAGTTTGAAAACATGGGTAAGTATCATTCTTAATCTCAATCTTGAATAAACGATTTTTTAAGGGAGATTTAAGAATGATTATACCGTCACTATTGAGCATGGTTAAGTGGTTATCCTTCATCTGCATATGGTAACCTTTCTCAAGCAGCTGCCCAAGACTAAGTAGATTATTTTTCATCTTCGGAACATAGAAAACATTAGAGATATACTGATGGTCACCATTATTCAATTTGATTAGGATGCGGCTTTTTTCCATCACCGGAATCTTGCTATCATTTGCGAACTTTACTTCTGACTGAACTGATTAGTGTAAGTCAACAAATGACTTTCTTGTACCACACATATGATTGGTACACCCAGTGTCAAGATACCAAAGATTATTGTCATCTTCGTTACCTTGAACTGAAGCGGCCATCAAAAGTGTCTGAGTACTATTATCATCATGTTCTTGGGCGAATGATGTTTGTTCTCCAGAATTTGTTGGTTGTCGATGCCAATAATCAGCTGTATAATGACCAAATTTGTTGTAGACATAACATTGAATGTTTGATTTATCACTACCTCATCCACGACCACTGCAACCACGTTCAACACCTCGACCACGTCCTCGGCCACGACTTTGATAGTTCGATCACCCTCTATTTTGATAACTATCAGATCTGGAATATGTAAGAACTTTATCTACACTGGAGGAGCCTTCAGTCTTCAAGGCTTTTTCTGTAGGCCTCTCCATGCTCTTTTCATTCATCCGCTGCTCATGCGCCTGTAACAACTCAGTCAACTCATCAACTGCCAACAGGGATAAATCCGTAGATTCTTCGATAGCAACTACGATATGCTCGAACTTCATGGTAAGAGATCGAAGTATCTTTTCAACTACGGTGACTTCTTCGATCTTTTTATCATAACTCTTCATCTGATTAACCAAGACTTGCACTCGGTTAATATAAGTCTCAATTGTCTCTGCATCCTCCATCTGAAGCAATTCAAACTGACGTCTCAAAGTCTGTAGACGTACTTTTCTAGCTTTATCTGTACCTTTCTAAGACTTTTCCAAAATGTTCCACGCTTCTTTAGCTGTAGTCACCCTTTGCACCTTCTCAAATGTCACATCATTGAGAGTTTGAAGGATAAAATATAGTACTTTTTTATCATTTTTTTTCTATTTTCACGCACTACATCTCATTGATCTGCCGGTACTTTGTCTTCTTGATCAACAAAACCTTGCTCTACTACATCTAATAATTCTTGATAGACAAATAAAGTCCTCATCTACTTGTTCCATCTATCATATTTTTTTTCCATCAATAGATGGGAGTGATGGTTGATTCGAACCATTATTAGAAGCCATTGATAACAAAAAAAAATAATCAAAGAAGGTCGGAATATGCACGTTGGTACAACCAAACACACCAACAACCAATATTAGAAATAATAAACAACCAATATTATAAATAATAAAGAGAATGTATAAAGTATTCTCATTACCCAAAACGTTAATCCATTGTTTAGCAATTTAAAAAAGGCCAAGGACATCTTGATTGATATGATTAGACGTTCTTAGGAGTTGGTTAATAAAGTCGCAATTAAGTCTCTCAAGGTTTTCCTTTCTCTTTTACAAAAAAAAACGTCTACAGCCTTTTTTGTAACACCCCGTAATTTTAATTAAATACATACGTTAAAATACACGTATATCAAAATATGTAATACACGTATTTTATACCTATGAGCTAAATATACGCTTAAAAATATATATATTTTATAAGTAGAAGCCAAATATACGTGTGTAAAATATACGTGTGTATGATTAGTAAAGAAAGAAGATGATACCTATGAGATCATCTTATATGGGTGCTTACAAGTTAAACATTGGAGTTGATTTAAATTGATTAATTTATGGGGTTGGTTAATTAAATATGTGAATTGAGTGTATAAAAGAGGAATAAAGGAAGAAAAAATAAAATAATAATTAATTACTGTTCATTTGCGGGTAATGTTCACGGAACAGGACCATGAACAGTACTCGTATGTAATAAAAAAAAAATTAAAACAAACGAAAGTTGCAGAGAGGAAGAACCGAGAAGAGGAGAAGAAGAAAAAAGAAAGAACGCAGGATTCGCGTTCAATCGGGCCTCGCGGTAACTGATTTTCACTCTCTTTCTTCGTGAAATACATAAGGCCTTTTTGTCACACCCCAGTACACAGTACACCGCAGTGTTTAGTACCCCCGGGATGTGATGGGTACCTCATACCGAGCGTACTCCAGCCGTTGTACCACATAATATTGTTATACCTCAATATACAGCCCGCACACGTCTAGTATCCCCGAGGTTTTTTGTCCACAAAGAGGGCCTCCCCCCAAGTCGAACTCACAACCTCCCCTTATGGAGTTAAAATTCGCACTTGGAGTAGCCACTGAATCATTGTGGACAAAAAACTTCGGGGATACTAGACGTTGTGTGCGGGCTGTGTATTGAGGTATAACAATATTATATGGTACAACGGCTAGGGTACGCTCGGTATGAGGTACCCATCACATTCTGGGAGTACTAGACATCGCGGTGTGCTGTGTACTAAAATGTGACATTTCTTCTATCTCTCACCTATTTACCGTGTTCTTTGTATGATCAGGATTCTCAAGCACTGATTCACCTTCTTCTTTGCAAGATCGGAATACTGAAGCGCGCTGGCAGCGTGCACCCACAACGTCAACGTCTTCAATACAAGATACACGAAGCACCACAAGAACCTTCACCTTCCAATAACCAGGCTCTGCTACCACTGTTGGATATTAATCTCTAAATACTTTATTTCTCTTAAACTTTTTCTTGTCTTACAACCTAAGATGCAATGGTGTATTTATAGACACCAAGATACTAATTCCTAATCTATTACAATTAGAAACTTCTAATTTCCATAATCTTCTAATTTTCATAATAATTTCTCAACTTACTAATTACTAAATAGAAAACTTGCTAATTGCTAAATAGTAATAAAATATAATCTAGATTAGTATTTCCAATAATAACAACCAAAAGGGTTAAAGGGAGGGGTGCTTTGAGAGTTTTATACACATCCTACTAAAGTTGAAAGAAAATTTTTATTAAGTTATTAGGTCAATTGTGTTATATAAAATAGAATGTTGGGTAGTAAAGAAATGCGGACCTTAAGATAAAGTTTTTTTTTTCAGAAAAAATACACTTTTAAAATAAAACTTTTTACATATTTTAAAAAAAATGTGTATAAAACTTTTGAGCTCTAAACGGTTTCTATGCATTAGCGTTCCAGTAGAAAACACGGTCACTCTTGAGTCGCCGCGTGTCTGTCGTTTTTAGTTTCTTAAGAATCACCGAAACGATTTGATTTCTCACCCTTAAGCATTTAATGCTTTGTGAAAAGTCTTCCAATCTTGTCCTTCCATCTTTTGACTTTTTCTTTTTTTTAGTCTCTTATTATATTTACTCATTCTACCTATAACAATCTTTTTACTTTTATTTAATGTAAAAATATAAGTAGATACTATATGTGCGTGGCCAATAACACACCAAGAGGTTGTTATATGTAAACGTCTTTCATTTAACACACCATTGAGTCTGTTATTATCTTTTATTTATTTATTTATTTTTATTTTTTTGTGAATACTTTTTAGATGCGGAAAGGGATGTCTCTTCCTTACAGTTTCAGTGTCACTAATTAAAGTCCCATGCTACCAACTGCCAAAATATAAGTCACTCAAAACATGAGTTGAAGTATGGTTGCGTGGCACTGCCGGATGATTGTTTTGGTTAGGGTTCGTTGAGTGGCTGTGGTTGCATAGCCCAGTGGGACCAATAATTTACTTTACGCTGACTAACCATTCCTTATGAATGAAATTATGTCACAACAACCAGGGGCGTCGTATCTATGCTGTGCGGTAGTGTTACGATGGTTCACATGGCCACTCTTAAGTCGCCGCCCGCCGCGTGTCTATCGTTTTTAGTTTCTTGAGAATCACCCAAACGATTTGATTTCTCTCCCTGAAGCATTTAATGCTTTGTCAAGTCTTCCAATCTTGTCCTTTCATCTTTTGAATTTTTCTTTTTGAGTCTCTTATTATATTTATTTCTTATTATATTTACTCTTTCTACTTATAACTATCTTTTTTACTTTTATTAATTTAATGTAAAAATGTAAGTTGAAAAATGTTGAGAAAATCTATGGTTGTAAAGAAATAAATTCTACAATCTCAAGATAATTTTTTAAACTAAAATACAACAAAATAATATTAACAATTTTTAGCGTGAAAAACCTTCTAAAAAAGAGGTAAAAACCACGGGACCCGTAGATCGCTTAAAGACTTCCACTATAATAAATGAGATTACAAACTTTACCCTTAAGTGGATCTCTCACAAAATACAATAATTATGTATCTTTAATTTGTGGGTAAAACTTCACAAATTGGCTCACACTATTTCTTCTCAAAGAAACTCTCTTTGAGGCTCTTTGGATCTCTACAATTAGATCTCTCGAATTTGAATATCTCGGATTGATTTTCAAGTTGAAAATATGGCTCTATTTATAGAGCTCAAATAGGGGCAATTTTCGTAATTATTTGATCAGCCCACGCAGCCCACATTTTTTGACTATTCACCGCCCACAAGACCCACGCAGCTGTTGCTGGCCGCCCCTGCTTCTTCAGCCGCCTTGGCCGCCCACGTGAGACGTGAGGTTGACCATCAAATCTCCCCCTCCACCTCATGTGGAACAGGGCTCCTCCACACCGACAATCTCTCTACAGATAGCAAGCTTTTCGCTGGTTAAGGACTTCGTCATCATATCTGCCCTGTTGTCATTAGTGTGGATCTTCTCAATTTACAACAGTTTATTTTCCAGCACATCACGAATCCAATGATACCTCACGTCGATGTGCTTGGACCTCGAGTGGAAGGTTGAGTTCTTGCTGAGGTGAATTGCGCTCTGACTGTCACAATAAAAGACATAATTTGTTTGGTTCTGATGCAACTCTTGTAGGAACTTTTTCATCCACAAGATCTCCTTACAACCTTCAGTGATTGCAATGTACTCTGCTTATGTGGTACTTAAGGCAATACACTTCCGTAATCTTGATTGCCATGAGACAGCTCCCCCTGCAAATGTTATTAGGTACCCGTATATCGACTTTCTCGTATCCACATCGCCAGCCATATCTGAATCTGTAAATCCTTCTAATACAGATTTATCATTACCAAAACATAAACAATGACTGGAAGTAGTGCCTCTAAGATACCTGAGTATCCATTTGACTGCTGTCCAATGTTCCTTACCAGGATTTGATAGAAATCGGCTCACAACACCAACAACATAAGCAATGTCTGGTCTGGTGCATACCATAGCGTATATTAGACTGCCAACTACCGATTCATAAGGCACCTTGCTTATCTTTGATTTCTCCTTCTCACTTGAAGGACACTGGCTCGAATTAAGCTTGAAGTGGCTTACCAGTGGAGAACTAACAAGTTTAGCTTTGCTCATGTTGAACTGCTCTATAACTTTCTCAATATACTTCTCTTGAGATAGTCAAAGTCTCTTGTTCTTCCTATCACGAACAATCTTCATGCCAAGGATTTGCTTTGCGGGTCCTAAGTCTTTCATTGCAAAGGACTTGCTCAACTCTTTCTTCAACTGGTTAATTTTGCCGATATTTTGGCCTACAATTAACATATCATCAACATAAAGCAAAGAGAATAAAAAAATCACTATCGGTGAATTTCTTGATGAAGACGCAGTGATCAACTGTCATTCGGTTGTACTCCTTATTCTCCATGAACGAGTCGAACTTTTTATGCCACTGCCTCGGTGCCTGTTTCAAACCGTACAAACTTTTATTTAGCCTGCATACCAGCTTCTCTTTTCTTTTTACTTGGAAACCTTCGGCCTGCTCCATATAAATTTTCTCGTCAAGATCACCGTGTAAGAATGCGATTTTTACATCAAGTTGTTCAACCTCTAGATTAAGACTAGCTGCCAAGCCAAGAACAACTCAGATTGAAGACATTTTTACCACCGGTGAGAAGATTTCATCGAAGTCAATGCCTTTCTTCTGCCCGAATCCTTTCACAACCAATTTTTCTTTGTATCGAGGTTGCGAGCTACCTTCTTCGCTTTTGATCCTATATACCCACTTGTTCTTGAGGGCTTTCTTTCCCTGCGGTAATTTCACCAAGTCAAATGTGTGGTTCTCATGCAGAGATTTCATTTCTTCCTGCATGGTTTTCATCCACTCAGTCTTATGCTGGTCAGTGATAGCTTCGGTGTAGCTCTCCGGTTCTCCCCCGTCAGTGAGCATCACATAGTCGCTAGGAGAATATCTTTGACTTGGTTGTCGCTCTCTGGTGGATCTCCTTAGTTGTGCTTCTGGTTGGACTTATTCAGGAACTTGTTCTGGTTCTGAACTTTGAGCTGGTGGAACATCATCATCAGTATCTGGTGCAGCTCCCTTGTCATCTGAATTTGTTGATGGAGAGACTGGTTCCAGATTAACTGGAATTTCTTCTGATTGTGGCTTCTCAGGTTTCTGAAAATCCTCGATCATCTGATCTTCAAGAAACACCACGTCTCTGCTTCTGACAATCTTTTTGTTGACAGAATCCCAAAGCCTGTAGCCGAATTCTTCATGGGAATATCCCACAAAGATACACTGCTTCGCTTTTCCATTCAGCTTGGACCTCTCGTCTTTAGGGATGTGAACAAATGCTCTGCAGCCGAATACTTTTAAGTGTTTGTAAGAAACGTCTTTCCCCGTCCAAACCTTTTCTGGTGCGTCGTAGTTCAGTGGAACTGATGGAGAAAGGTTGATTAAATCGACTGTTGTCCTCATTGCCTCCCCTCAATAGGAGTTTGGCAGTTTTGCATTTGAGAGCATACATCTGACTCTTTCACAAATGGTTCTGTTCATCATCTCTGTGACACCGTTGTGTTGAGGTGTCTTTAGTACTGATTTTTCCAGCCTGATGTCAAAACTTCTGCAGTACTCCTCGAATGATCCGCGATATTCACCTCCATTGTCTGATAGTACACACTTCAAACGTCTGCCAGTTTCTCTCGCAACTTTTACATGAAATTGCTTGAAAACTTCTTGCACTTGATCTTTAGTTTTCAAAGCAAAGGCCCATGCTTTTCTAGAGTGATCATCAATAAAAGTCACAAAATAATGAGCACCTCCTAGTGACTTACAACTCATTGTACAGACATCTGTGTGTATTAAATCTAGAATATTTGCCTTTCTAGATGGTGGGGAACTACGAAATGCAACTCTGTGTTGTTTACCCATAATACAATCAACACAAGTACGTAAAGATGTACCTTTCATTCCTGCCAAGTGCTCCTTCTTGGAAAGAATTCTGAGACCTTTTTCACTCTTGTGACTGAGCCGCTTATGCCATAACTCGGTGGGAACTTCTTTCCTCATGGTATTTACTTCTCCTCTACCCAGCTTGGCTTCTGTGAGGTAAAGTGATGTATCTTTCTTGCCTTTGGCTACTATCAAATTTTCTTTGGTGAGCTTCCATTTTCCTTCACCAAAGTTATTATTGTAGCCATCGTCATCAAGCATTCTGGTGGAGATCAAATTGAGGAGGATATCAAGAACATGCCTCACATCTTTCAAGAGTAACCTGCATCCAAGGTTAGTTTCTAAATAAATATTATCGATGCCGATAATTTTGGATGCATTATCATTTCCCATCATCACTCGTCCAAAATCACCTTGCGTTTAGGCTGAGAAGAAATCTCGTCGTGAGGTGACATGGTAGGAAGCACCTGAGTCAACTACCCATGTAGAGTCTTGATATGCAAGGTTGACATAATCAGCATCTCGAACAATGACAACTTCTTCAGTGAGTTTTGCGGTGTCATTCGTTCGGGTTTCTGCCTATTGATTTATGGATCGTTCCGCCTTTAACTTTCTACATTCTCGAATGAAGTGTCTGGGCTTGCAGCAGTGATGACACTTCTTGTCATGCCACGATCTGGACTTCGAGCGTCCTTTTTGCTGACTTTGGTTACGAGGATTTCTGCTTTTACTTCTTTCGTGCCATTCTTGCTTGCCTTGTTTTTCTATGACAATTGCTTCAGTTTCAAGAGTATATCCATCGTCTTTTCGTCGAGACTCTTCGTTCAGCATTCTGTCTTTTACCATATCCATGGTAAGCTTGCCTTCAGGAGCTGAGTTACTAACTGACACAACTAAAGTGTCCCAACTTTTTGGTAGAGAACTCAGCAACAACAATTCTTGTAGCTCGTCATCTACGATCATCATCATATAGTTGAGTTGATCTACAATGCCTTGGAACTCACTCATGTGTTCCGATACGCTGCTTCCATCTTTATACTTCAAATTGACTAATTGTCGCATCAGATTAGCTTTATTCTGTACGGTTGTCCTCGCATACATTTTCTCCAACTTTTGCCAAAGAACGTAAGCATCGTGTTCATTAGCAAAATTTTGAAAAATGCTCTTGTCGATCCATTGTCTAATTTGAGCAGCACACTTTCGGTTCAGCATGGCCCAGTCAGCGTCTGTGCTGGTTGTTTTTGGTGTCTTGTCATCTGTTGAAGTTGTAGTCACGGCTTTCTCCTTCGGCATTATAATCGGCTTCCACAGATCTTTAATGTATAAAAGATTCTCCATCTTCGGCTTTCAAATTGCATAATTAAATGCAGTCAACCTGATCATATTGTCTGTGTTCATATTGCATGTGCTCTCCTCCATTTGAGTCGTCAGTCAACAGGTTTCGCGGAGCTTGACACTTTTCCGGCGATAAATAGTACTCTATGAATAGTACTTAATGAATAGGCCCATTGTGAATAGTACCCCGTGAATAGTACTACTATTTCAAATAGTACTTGCAGACAAAATAGCACCGTATACTTGAATAGTAGTGTACGTATGAGCAGTACTTTATAACTATCTTTTTTACTTTTATTAATTTAATGTAAAAATGTAAGGAACTGTTGGGAAAATCGATGGTTGTAAAGAAATAAATTCTACAATCTCAGGATAATTTTCTAAACTAAAATACAACAAAATAACACCAACAATTTTTAGCGTAGAAAACCCTCTAAAAATGAGGTAAAAACTACGGGACCCGTAGGTCGCTTAAAGACTTCCACTATAATAAATGAGATTACAAACTTTACCCTTAGGTGGATCTCTCACAAAATACAATAACTATGTATCTTCAATTTGTGGGTAAAACTTCACAAATTGGCTCACACTTTTTCTTCTCAAAGAAACTCTCTTTGAGGCTCTCTGGATCTCTAGAATTAGATCTCTCGAATTTGAATATCTCGGATTGATTTTCAAGTTGAAAGTATGACTATATTTATAGAACTCAAACAGGGGCAGTTTTTGTAATTATTTGATCAGCCCACACAGCCCATATTTTTTGACTATTCACCACCCACGAGACCCACACAGCTATTGCTGGCCGCCCACGTGAGGCATGAGGTGGACCATCAGGAACATGCCTGATGTAGATACTAAATGTGCACCAAAAGGGGTGTTTCATAGAAGGGTAATGCTAAATGAACTTGAAAACAAACTCAAAATACAAATTTGGTTTATGTGACATTACTTATGGACCATATATTATTCAATTGATAAAAAAAAATTATGGTGTAAGTGATGCCACCTAAGCCTAGTTTGTATTTTGAGATAAAATTATTTTTAATTTTATTTTTACGTTTGAAGGCGAGTGAGATAGAATTAAAAATAATCTCACATACCATTTTATTCCCATGCTACCGGATAAAATAATCCTGACTAAGATGTTGGGATTATTTTATCCAGTGTTTTTTTTTTTTGTGTCATTCATCTTCTTTATCATCATCTTCTTCTTCTTTTATTGTTGCAATTTTTTTTTTGATTCAGGTTTTGTAGCAATCACAAAACCTGCAACCAATTTTTTTTTTCTTCTTATTCAGCTTCTTCTTCTTGTTTTGGGTTTTGCCTCTATTTTTTATTTTTATTTTTTTTAATTTTTTTTATATAATTTAATTTTTTTAATTTAATTAATTATTTTTTATTTCAATCCAAATACCACTACCAAACATATGATTACTCTATTTTTAATCATATCTTATTTAATTTAATAAAAATAATCTCATCCTATCTTGCATACCAAACGGCCTTTGTCTATCCCTGCACAGACTTGGCTGAATTTATTTATTGGGCTTTGGTATGGGCTCTGGAGTTTCCGCTGATTTTGGGCTTCAACTTCTCCACAGTATTCTTGGGAACTGAAATGCATATAAGCTGAATTGAACAACATTACGAGTTGTAATCTAAGCTGAAAAGTGGGCATCCGGTCCTTTAGCTGTGGCTCGGGTTCGTTTCTGGGCTTGCTTTGAGAATCTATTGGACTTGGCCCAACATTATGTACCATGGGTTTCAAATCCGATTGGGCATTCATTTGCGGGCTCTTGATCCATGAGATTGAGCTTCTTTGCATGTTGGGCTGAGCCCAGCAATATTAGCTTGGGCATTGCATATTGTACAGTAGAGTCTAGAGCTATTAAGACAGAACATAAGCTCAATATATATACTTGTGTTCATAGTCTCTTATGAAATTAAGAATAAATAGCAAGATAATATTTCTTATTGAAATCCCAAGGAATATTTGTGGATGGACGCTGCCAGCACTACAGGGACAAAAATGGTGGCACCCATTGCCACCAGTATCAAATGGAGGCAAAGGGCACATACAGTAACTTAATTCAGATATGTTTCAGAAGTACTGATCATAATTCAATCTCACACAGAGAACACTCCAAAAATCAAAAGTAGAGCTGACATAGAATAGTGGCTTTTCCTTGGTGCCAAACAAATGAATTTAATAGAAAAGAGGTCACTTATAAGTGGAAGTTGAGCTTTGTTTTTAGCCGAAAGTCGGTAGGAAATTTCAGTGGTGTGGTGGGGACTCTTGTCTGATTTATAAATGTATACTTTCTAAATTGACAGTTAGTCGTAGAGGAAGATTATTAATTATGGTCAAAAGTTCCGACTTTTATTGGAGTGGTCTGTTCAATTAATTAAAAAATTATCCAACTCATATACTTTTGTTTTTCTTCTTATTTGTTTAATTATAAGGGACTAGATCAGCAAGCATTTGATTGCAACTTTTTCAGTCTCAGGTTTCTACCATCTCATCAATTATGTTGAACAAGGGTGCATAAATGTATTATATACCTGATTTTGTCGAGAAATTTGAGTATGAATAAGAATAATATAAGGCATTTCCAAAAGTTAAAATGTCAATATATATTCATGGTAATTAGGCGTGGGATGGCATGCATCACGACGGAAACAAATATATTTATGTTCCGCGTGCTTCGTTTCCCTTGATACGCGTGCTTTCCCTAAATCAAGTTAATCCTATAACATTGGGTCAAAAACTTGTCTACCGACACCAGTAACTGTAACTCCCTAAAAAACACCTACCCGGCCCTAAACTTCCTAAACTAATACTCTATAATAATCATAAAACACAATAACTTTTCTCCTTAACTTTTTGAGAAAAAATTGTTAAGGGACCATGTTGCTCCTTACAATGGTTTCCATTTTGGAAAAACAAATGCTTTTGCAATGGTTTTCTTTGTAAATTCCTTTAATTATTAGTTTAACGAGGCTGTGGTTATCAAAATAAGCTTGAAATAACTTCAAAAATAAATGAATATATATATATAGTTTGAGGCAATGTCACGACACTAATTAAGGTTGAATTAATGGAAATCTAGAGCCACGCTTCCTTAAACTATGATTGCTAATTGGGGTAGTAAGGGATGAATATAATCATTGGGTAAGGTAATTTATCACATATATGTATATATGTGTGTGTGGGGTCGCGGCACTCGTAATTTCTCCAAGGCGCATTAAGCAGTATCGTGCACTACCAACACTGGTGGGTGCTACTCTTGAATTGACTACTACTACTACTAATAGTATTACTTGTGAGCTTTACTATCCAAAAAGATGTCTGCTCCAAAGTCAATGCCCTTTAAATCATGTATTCTCATCTGTATAGTTTTCTTATGACGAAGAAACAGGTCAAGAATGGAGGAAAAAGGCAATTCGTAATTAACTATCTAATCAAGTTGACATTTCGAACAGTACAAGTGTTACTTGTGGTGGACAATACTGCACTTGAAAATCTATTGCAAATGGATAAAAATTAAAAGTCAAAACTTGTTTATAACATCCTCTTGGTCCTCTAAAAGTAACTTTGGCTCTTATATATATATTGCCTTGTGTGGAACTCACTCAAAATGACCAGATAATCATGACCCCATTGACTATAGTTACAAACTGTGACACGCAGCAGTTATATAAAGATTAATTAAACTTGTAATTAAAATGATCTCACAATTCCTAAATGGAGGAAAAAGAGATTTTTATATATGGTTTCCCTATCAAATCTTATATAATAAACCATTAATAGTATCAATTAATTAAGATATTGGAATTGGTGATATTATTGTATAATATTGCTATTGTGTAGAAATAGTTCACATATGGAATTGTTTGGCTAAACTTGAATATATGTCACACCTAGGATTAGCACTTGAAGAAAGGTTGACCATAAGAGAATTAATCACGGCCCATTTCCTAGTGAAGCATTTGTACCCAGTCATGCCTATTGGAATATGTTTAATGAGGTTATTAATTAAGCTACCCTACATATTTTGACCTTAGGGCACTCAAATTCAAAATATAAATATTAGTCCGTTATTATTTGACTTGGAGTAGGAATCTTCAATCAACTATGAAGTTGAGGATTCCATTATTTTTAAGGAGTTATTGTGCTAGAGTAGTGACTTAATACCCATAGCTTACTTTGAGCTATTGAGATTGGGTCCTTAAGCTCTGTTCTTGGGCCTACGAGTACACAGAGTATAACAGCTAATAGAGTTGGTATGAAAAAAAAAAAGAAGTATCACTACCACGTAGGTACCTAGATAAAAAAATGTTTTTTTATTTTTATAGTATAATATTGTGGTTAACATTCAGACATATGTGTTGTGCAACTTACTCAAAGAATTTTTTTTAAATAACAAAAAAAAAACCTTCTACTTATTGTAGTTTTGAAAATAATAATTAGTAAATTGTTTATAAATTTTAAATTATGACCTTAAGTTAGTAGGTTCAGTCAAACTCATGTTCTCCCTAGAGATCCACGGATCATTGTAAATTTTAATACTATCACCATAAATAATGTAATTAATTAATTACTAAGTATATATATACACATTAGTAATTAAACCACACTTAAGTTTTGCTAAACTTATAATAATAATGAATTATCTTGTAATACAAATTTCAATCTATAACTACTCCTTGTTCTGCAATGCACTTGTAACGCATGTACATTATTGATTTTTATGTATACTTTGATGGGTGGTGTGAGAAGGTGAAAGAGAAAAATACAAAGAAAATTAAAATTCCACACCAATTACTATGTCAAGCATCCACATTAAATTTTTAATATCATCAAAAATTGAATTATTTTAATATATTAAAATTAAAAGTTAATGTAAAAGTAGTTTATAATAATTAATATAATATTTTTAATATATGTATCATTACACATAATATACTGGGCCAAAA
This sequence comes from Paratinospora sagittata, assembly GCA_035771175.1. NCBI lineage: Eukaryota > Viridiplantae > Streptophyta > Magnoliopsida > Ranunculales > Menispermaceae > Paratinospora > Paratinospora sagittata. Next base: position 35,818,573 of record CM069604.1, read on the forward strand.
CAAAGAGTACCCCTATAAAACCTAAAGTGGAAGACGTGATGCGGGCGGGCGCTTAGTAGCCATGCCCTGAAAAAGAAAAGATTCCAATCGCATCTCCTCGATCACTCTTCCGCTCTCACTCGCTAGAAGTACGGTCTGTTGGAGCCATGTGTAAGCGACTAATTAATTTACGCCATTACCTACCGTAGCTAATTCAGCATCAATGTCTTAAATTACTTTTGACTTTAATCTAATTAAATCAAGAAATAATCATATGGTCCCCATCTCATTTTTTGGTCCCCCATTTCAAGTTCAATTTAATCCCTAGGCCATGTTACATTTTTAATGGTCCCCACTCCTTCGCCTGAATTGATTTGTCCGTATAGTAATAAAATGTACCTAAAATAATATCTTTATATTTATTTAATTCGCAATATATCTGCTTCTAATTAAATTACTCTTTTATATATAGAATCCTGAGCATGCGCCTCATTTACCGTGCATTTATCCTGTCTTCATGCAATCCATTTTAACCTACATGTAATTTGTCCTTTTTCTATCCATCCTCATATATACCAATTATGATAAATTTCCTCAGTTGACTTTAAATATATGCACAATTTGTTTTATAATTTAACATATTGATGAAGGTTGGGATGTACTGTCGTGAACGTGAACTCATAGTTTATTTACAAATGTATTGCTCACTCTTCATATTCACATATATTGCTGGAACTATATATATGTACCATACAACCATTACTATTTTTATTTTTTTTGGCGTGTTGGCCACCATGTCTGTTTCCTGTTGGGAAGCAAAAACAGAGATATAGCTATATGTAGGTAGCTGAAATGGGAAGAGCAGTGGTAGTGGGGAAGAAGAGAAGGCACTAGAAACTGTAGTAGTGGGCCTGACGAAAACGTTTCTAAAATTCATTTGAATATCAAATGTTTTCATTAATAACACGCGATTTGATCCACAGAATCGTGGAGTACTGGTTGTAGGTTGTCCTACTCCAACACCTAAATATTTTAGCCTAATTAATTAACCTAAGAACCACTACTTACACAAGGGGTCATGCGTGCTTGTCCATTAATTATACAAATGATTTATTAGTTCTTATTTGCCTTAATTAGGAGATGTGAAATGAAATGGGCGAAGTAAAGGCAGCAACTAATGTCAATTCTTCTGCAGTTGGGGGGCGTAATCATTACCTTCTTCTTCCCGTCTTTTTCATGGCAATTCACTTCCAAGTTCAATGAACTTGACACCATCCGTATTTGTATTCATATCTGACTTTGTTCTTCCACAAAAAGAAAGTTTTATGACAGCATCATTGGTAACCTGGCTATGGGTGATTAATGAATGTGTTTCTCATATATAATTATGAAATTATATTTTATAAATTTTTTGTTTTAGGTTTAAACATATATGAATCCGTGGGTCACTAATGAAACATGTTGAGTTCTTATTTGATTCTACTCTAAAGAACCAAAAGTTTTTTTTTTCTCTAAAAAAAACTATAATCGCTATTAGTTAGAAATTTAAAAAAAATGATTTTGCTATCTACAAAACCTTTAAGTAATTCGTGCAAATTAATTTTTTATAAAAAAGTTAAGTGGCACATTTTCTATGTTCATTTGCCCATATTGGCAATTAATAGTGGTAGTGTTGTCAGTGACACTTTTAATAATTGATGATTTGGTTATGTAATATCAATATAAAATGTTGATATTAAGTGGGATAAATGTAAAATAGTATATAAAAGCAATAATAGTTGTAGAAAAAATATTTTTATTTATTTTTACAAAAAACTATATATATATATATATATATATATATATATGTTTCTTAAATATTTTTTTATAAAACTCAAATGTGAAGATTCTGGTATTCATACTATAATTAATTTTTACTATGTTATAAGTAGGTGAACTCTTTAAACGTCACTTTAATATTTTCTATAATTAAATTACTTTTATTTATATATTTATATATGTTTTATTCCAAATTACAAGATTATACTGAACTTAATTATAAAATTTGTATAATAATAAATAAACAAAAAAATAAACAAAAAAAAGAGAGAAAGAGAGAAAGGAGAGGCGGGGGGCAAGTGTTGGGATGGGGTTACATAAAAGGGGAATGGAAACGTTATCTTGTCTCCTTATTTGACGCAAGTCTCTATCGCTGCACAACTACCGTTGTAAGCCTATAAGGGAAGGGGGGGTGGACACGTGGGACCGAGTCCACATGACAATCGACGGCTACCAATCCTCCGGTGCAGTCTAATCAAGAGGTCGAAAATCAATCTGACCGTATCCAGACCCACCCAATTGCTATTTGACAAATCTCTTTCGCCTCTCGAAAACCTCCGTGCATTCTTGTCCCTTCCTTCCCACTAGATCATACGCTTCGTTTCTCTTCCATTAACTCCTCCAGCTAGTCTCTTTATGTTTTTGAAAAAGCAGAGGCAGCGCACAACCCCTCCTCTCCCACCTCTCGTTACCGGTAGTTAATGGATTCAGTCCAAGTACACAAGGTACGTGCCACCGACACGTGTGCCCCTTCCTTTCTTTTTTATTTTTTTATTTTTATTTTTTGCATGAAAAGGGGGTAAAAAATTAAAGTGACCTAGAGAAATTGATGAGAGACAGAAAGAGACCCTATCCAAAAAAAAGAAAAGGGTTTCGTCGGTTTACCTTCCTCTCCCTCTCTCTCTCTCTCTCTACATAAACCCTAGATAGAAAGCTTTTCCTCCTGTCCTTCCTCATTTAAAACAGTGTGGTGTTGTGTTTCGAGTGCCATTAATCCTCAAAGGGAAATGGCTATTGTTTTCGGTGGTTTCAGATCTGACTAGTTTCTCTCTCTTTATCCCTCGACCTTTTTCTATTTGAGAACGAACGAACGTCTTATCATTTCCATTTTGGGAAACTCTATCTCTAGTTTGTGTTTTGTGGTTGTGTTTCATTCTTGGTTTTGGGGCGGGTTTAAGATGAGATCAGATGTGATGAAATGAGATGAGATGATAAAAGAGACTGACAGAAGAGAGTGAGCACACGCAGTCAATTGTACAAAGTTATTTCAGTTGGTTAGTGCGTGCTCACTTCTCTTTCTGTCAGCTTCTCCTCGCCGGTCGAGCTCTCCATAACAATTCCGATCAATTCTTTTTTCCCGCCGTCACTTATCTATACATATATATTTACAGGAAACCAAGATTTGAACAAAATGAAAACAGACGCATGGAGGAGGTGTTATTGTTCTTTGTTTTTGTTTTCTTTCTTCTTTTCCTAATTTTTTAAATTATTTTTGATTGATTGAGAAATAGTAATTTGTATTATTAATTAATATTTTAATTGAGGTGGGAACTTGGAAGCGTGGCTTTTAATGGTATCTTGGAAGAAGGTATCTTGTTACTATCCTTCTTCTTCTTCTTCTTCTTCTTCTTCTTCTTCTCTAATACTATCTTCCTCGTCCTTTCGATTTATTTTTCATGCAGATCCTTAGTTTCAGCGTGATCTCCCTTTTCTTTTCGAGTTTTCTTTATTTTGGTTTCGTTTTTGTTAAGATCGACCAGCAATGTCAAGCGGATCGCACTTTTATCATAAATGTCGAGTTTCTGATCTTTTCTCACCATTTTTGTGGCAGATAGGTTTGGTGTTCTTCTGAAAAGCTGCAAGGAAGGAAGAGAAGGCCTGCAGTAAGGTTAGTAGAAGTTGATTTCGATAACAGATCTAGTTTTAGTACTTATTCTTACAATATTACCGGTTCATGATCATTTTGATTCATTAAATCTTGTATTTTATGGAGTTCTCTTAGGGTTTTGTTGTCATTGCTTATAACCAATGAATAACGGAAGTATCTTAACGATCCAAGAGACCAGTCGAGCAAGTTTTCAGTTTTATCTAGAAGCTTCTGAAGTTCTTGAATTGATCGATGATTTCGTGACAACCTTGTTTGACATGAAATGTTGTCCGTTTTTCAATTTCTTTATTCTCTTTTTTCTTTTTCGTTTTATTTTTTGTGGACAATAGAAACCTATTAAGAAATTTAGGATGCAGAAACAACACCTAAATTACCAAATTGATCCACTCAAACATTCATCGGTTGTAACATCTAGGATGCTGTGCGCCCTCAGATATTAACTTCATCGATTGCTAGTGTGATCGGATGTCATTTCTCTTGATGAATGAATCTTATTCCCACAGTTTCATTTGTTCCCTTGATATTCAAGGAATCGCCTAACTTCCGGGTAGTAGTTCTACATTACCAAATCATTTTGTATTGTTTCTTCCATTTACTGTTACAATTGATGGAAATAAGCACAAACCTAGATAGAGCACAGCGATTGTAAGAGATATTGTGTTGAGGCGGGTTTTAGGTTATAGCAATTTCAGATCTAGCTGTAAAAGAACGCAAATCAGTAATTGCAATCATGGATAAGAAACTACTTCGATGATGATATTTTTTTTGGTGTCTTAGCTTTATCAATCAAGAATATGACTTAAAATGGGAGGACTGTAAGGTTGAGCGCCATTCATTTTTTAGATCATGCGAGAGGATTTCATTTTGATTTGTAAATTTGAGGAATTATTTCGGCACCAGTTACTTATAATGAATGTAATCTGCAATACTGTTTGCCACAAACATTTTCTGTCCTTCAAGGTGGTAAGGGAATTTGTGTTCATGACTTCGCTGTCAGTAATATAATGTAGTCTAATGCTAAGTTAAAATAATATTTTGAGCTGAACCACATGATTTACAAACACACGGACACACAAAACAAGGGGTAGAACCCCACCACCTTCTTCACTTATCACCTACCACCACAAAAAGAAAAATCCATGATATCAGGTTGACTGCATATTTTATTGATTCTTTGCTGTATTCTGTGATAAAATAGAGTTAGATGATAGTGCTTATTCTTATTTTACAATCTTATTTCGTTCAGCTTGTGGTATATCTTCTTTATACATATATCTTTAGGATCATGATAGGAGCTCAGTGATGCAAAACCTTGTAAGTTTAATTTACCTAAACTAACTCATGATATGCACTCAGTAATATTACAATAGTAAAATAAAATTGGGGTGGGTATTTGGATTTCTTTTTTACACAAATCAAACATGTGATGAAGCAAAGTCTACAATCTGGCAGATTGATGTATCTTTACCAGAGACTCCGACGTTTACTTGCTTCCTAAATAAGATTTTTGTTTCTTTTATAGGAAAGAAAATATACCATTACACAAAACTAAATGAGAGGGGGAACACCCTATGTTTACAATAGAAACAAAATTCTAGAAGGAACCTAGATGGAGATTGATGCAATACTAAAACATAAAGAAGAAGAAATATAAAGAAATAAGAAAAGGAAGTAGAAGAAGATATAAATTACAGATTCAGTTTACATTGCATTAGTCATTTAATTGCAACCTTGTTAGAGACCATTGAAATAAAGAGTTAGACTCCCAATAGAACTCTTATTGAAAATCCTAAATAAGTTGCACAACAAGAATCTTGATCCTCTCAAATAAGATCTACCAATTTAAACTAAAATTTAGATAAATTAATAACTCAAAATCCTATCTATTAATTGATCGTTATCATTCTTGGTTTGAAAAATCGACTATAGTGATTTAGAATAATGACATTTTGCAAAACCAATCAATGTGCGTTTATGCAAGCTGTTGAATTGTGTACTTTCACTAGTCTAAAGTTGCATACAAGTACCTTTCCCCAATGAAAAGTGAATTGAGAACATGCAAGATTAGAATTAGAATAGTAGACTAATCAATTTGGAAGGGAGAATCGAGAAAGAAGATGAGCGAGAAGAAAGAGAAGAAGAAGATTGGAAGAAGTTGTTGAATAAAGAAAAAGAAAGGGGATAAAGTGTGCAAATTAAGGGAGGGAGATCTGAAAGGAGAAAGAGGAGAGAATAGAAGAGTGAAGAGGAAAGACATCGAGTTGGCCTTTGATACCAAATTGATACAACACCGAAAAGATAAAGAAGAAATAGAATGACATAAGAAGATGAAGAAAATTAGTTATTCATTAGAGACCTTTCCTAAAAACTCAAATAAAGTGTGAAACGCCCAATAGAAATCTTAATCAAAATTGTAATCAAGTAGAACGACCACAATCTTAATCCTCTCAAATACGTTCTATTGTGTTTTAATAATTGAAATTTAGATGAAATCAACAATTCATAATACCTACTAATTGATCCTTATCAGAGAATTGGTAATTATTAGTTTGTCTTTTTTGATTGTTCCTTCTCCAAGCTAGCAAGCAAATTTACCCTTTGACTAATTTCTCTTTAAGATTGGAAGATGCTCTATTAATGTCCTAGGCTATTCAACACACTTCAAAATAAGGTTAGCAATTTCTTTTTTCTTTTTTTTTGGAAGAAAGGAAACTTTTTTGCATTAATTAAACTAGTGAAAAGGATAAAATAGAAAACAACATAGTACAAACACTCACTAAGGTGCAATATCCTAACTTTATCACTTTAATAAGAACTGCTAATCAGCTTGGAATTTTGACTTTGACTAAAATGATATAATCCATTAGTTGTTGACTGCATTCCCTAACACAGTGCACGCATCACAAACTTTAAATTCTTTGAGCTTCTTCTGGATTCCCAACACCAAGGCAGCAACTCTCCAAGGAATTTAACAAACCAATAAGAGTCATTTTGAAAGAAAACACTATCCAAACCAAGAGATTGTTGTAGAGAGAAGCCTTGAAAGAGGGTTCTTGATTCCACCACTGAAAAAGCAAAACACACACCAACGTATGCAAGGTTAGTTAATATAGTTCCTATCTGACAATGCCGCCAAGTAACATATTGACAATTTATATATCTTTGTTTCAATTGTGAAGGGAACCTATATCAATCGATGAGAATTGAATCATATGAATCTCCCGAGGGATTGCTAAATTTGACACTAGATTATGTAATAAACATGAGTACATGGCCTAGGCTTTATTAAAGTGTAGGAAATTATATATATTTATATATATGAAAAATAACATCCTTGTGGATTTAGATCTTTTACGATCATTCACTATTCTATGAGGTAGAGATCTAAGGATCTTTGATGGAGATTGAATAAATTCCACAAGAGAAAAAAATCCCAAAATCCATTGGAAATTCATTTGTGGTTAGTTCCTTAATTATCTAATAGTTAAACAAAGTAATGGAAGATAGCATGTAAAAGTAATTTTCAATGAAAAGTTTTCAAATAAGTGATATGATAACTTGTTCTGCAAAAAAAAAAAAATACTAAATGTTTTTTAAACATTTTTTATGACCATGAACATATTTAGTTAAAAAATAAGCTATCTATAATCATAATATTCAAATGTTCTTGGCACCTTTTTGTGGTGATTTATAGCTATGTATGAGCCGTTGAGACTGATGGTTACTATTTTGGGTTTCCATTAGAATACTCCCATTTATCATCTGTCACTTTCAAAATTCTCATAGAAGCCTTGCCCCCCACCCCTTCTCCAAGGAGAAAAGAGAAGCGCCTCAGCCCCACATGTGCCAAGTGGAGAGTATGAATAGAATTGCTAGATCTAGAATCATAACTATGACGAGGTTAAGCTTTGCTTGAACATTTGGTGACATTTTGTGTGAACTGATAGCAATGTGTGAATCATTGAGAATGGGGGCTTATTATTGTGGGTATCTTTCATAAATGTTTCATAGTTTACTTTGTAGATTTTCATACACATAGGCCTCACCCTTCTCATTCACAACAACATATTTTCCTATGGAGAAAAAGCAAAGGCTTGATGGAAGCTCACGGGGTTGTGGGGGCTAGGTGAAGATAAATGCGTAAGCTTCTATTGTTATGCTGGTCTCGAATGACATAATCCCATGTGCTAAGCCTCAAAACTCTTGAACGACAAGAGAAAAATGCCTCAACTTTAAGCTACATTATTGATGATTGAATTGTTACATGTTCACATAATTCGTGATATTCATGTAGGTTGACCTATTTCTTTGTGTTTTTATTTTTATTTTTATTGAATTGGTAGAAAATAAAATAAAATAATTTCTTCTTCATTTTTGAGGTGATCAATCTTTGCACACTTGTAATTCAAATTTTCTCTTACAAGAAGAGTGGCAATATAGGCTCAAGAAATTAGTTAGCCAATTTTTGAATTTCATTTGAAGAAATGATTTTAACCTTCTCCAAGATTTTTGAAGATCATTGACCAACAACATGGGAGTACAAAAATTATATATGTAGGAAAAGCAGTTATTGCTCCTCTTTGCACAACTAATGTAAATGTTTCTCCCATTAGAAAGAAAGCTTTGTGAAGTTTTTTTAAACTTTAGTGAAAGGTTGATCTATTTTTGTCTTTACATTTCTATTTTATAACTTGTTTTCTACTATGGATTTCTCTCTTTTTCTCTTTATTTCTGTATTTTATGACTTGTCTCTGACACTTACGAAGCTGTTTTTCCCATGTATGGGAGCAACTAATATAGGTTTCAACAGTATAGATTTGTCAGAGTTTGAATGGAATTGTTAACCCTTTGGAATGTTGAAAGAAATTTAATGTAACTATAATGATTTTTGTGTGTGCGACTACAAAATAATTGATTTGTTTTAATTTGTCAATTGGTTCACACAGCCCTCAAGGAACTCGTTGGTTGCTTTAAGGTCCCCCTATAACTTTACTTATATTAAAAAAATTAGAAATTTGTTATATTGTGCAATATTAAAAGTTTAAAAGTGTAATGTTGGTACTATTTTATGTGATCAAATATCTTCTTAGTTAGTTGAGGTAATTGCCGAGTCTATAATTTAGAAGGTTAAAATGACTATTGTAGCAATAAAGAATGTATAGTATGGATCAAAATTGATTGTAGATGTTTGGTTATTTTTTTCTTAATCTCATGCGTGTCAATTGTCTTACCACCTTGCCATTGGGGTTAGTGTGATTGATGATTTTGTTACAAGATAAAGGATACTAACAAAATTATTGCTTAAAATAGTGGTACTTCAATGCAACATTAAAATTGTTGAAACACATCTAGCAGAGGTGGTTCAACTCTCCTCAGTGGAGAAATAATAACTTTTGTTGTGCTGACAAATAGGGCTCACTTTTTTTTATTAGTGTTGTGTGGGTCATGAAGCCAATTGGCTGTCTAGGCCCATATATGCTCCTCGTGAGATATAGGAATCTCCTTCCATGTAGCCTAGTTTTTTGTGCTCTCTTTAAGAGATTGTTGTTCATGTATTGAGGATGAAAAAACAACAGTAAAGGAACATAAAATTTAGTTGAGGTGAGCACTATAGAAAACATGATATTAAACAATATTAAAGAAATCTTCCTATTAGGTTGGGACACCACACTAATGTCTTTTTATCAACAAAACTAGTTCAGTCAGGATGTCTTCTTTTTGGAAATAGGGGAGTGTGCTTGGCGTGCGATTTAGCTAGGTGGTCATGAACTTCTTAATTCCTTAGATCATTGGCTTGATTTGGCTCCAAGGAGTCCATTTTCTATTTGAAAACTTCCACAATGTTCATGGAATGTGCTACAAGTTGAATCTTTTGAAGGAAAACGGTAAATGGGATGAAAAAAGTTGTCTACTTGATGTTCAATTATCACGCCATAACTGCCTTGTCTTGAACTAGCTTCTAAGAAGGGGGGACCAATCGTGCCAGCAAGGATGACATATCTTGCACTGGTTCCTAGATCTTAATACGTGTTGATTTAGATGGGAGGAGGTGTTTACAATCGTGCCTCTTGTTAATGGTATCGTTCTTTGAGGAAAACTTGTGAAAATAATGAAATATTAAATGTTGCATTAGTATGTAGGATATATTGTTGTGACCATTTGTTGTGGTTCATGAACAAAGAACTATTGTTTCTGCCATCTGTTGTGGCTCATGAACAAAAAACTATCGTTTCTTCATATATTTTGAATGGTATGACCTCATATTTTTTCTTGAGTAAAGTCTTGTTGATTTTTCTAGGATTCACGATTATTGTTTATTATATTTTTTTATGGGTTTGGGAAGGGGTCTTTCAAGGGAATATATGGAGGTATTCTTAAATGAAAGGAATTCTAAAAAAATCTCAATTTTGATAAGAAAAATTGAATTGAGCATGTGATACAAGCTCATAGTGCCCACCTTAGCATGAATTTATAGCTATCTTTGTTAAAGCTAATCTTTCCATTAAACACTAAGGATGTTTTCCAGTTAGATCTTTATCATAAGTCATGATTCTACTACTTTTGTTTTTGGTTGTGGAAATGAACATTGGTTATTTGGTAGTCATAGAATAGATTTATTTGTACTAATATAAACCAAAATCTTTGTTTTTGTTGGTGCCATCTAAAAATTTTATTTGAAAACTATATATAACTTGGAAAATCCTATTTCAAGGGGGGCACTTGCTTGTCAATGTGATTCAAAAAGGTAATTTCAGTATCATTGTTGTTTTGTTCTAAACAAAACTTCAAGTCCCATAACTAAACTCATTTACTTTGCTTATCCCTTATATAAGGAAAATGCTATTATTTTTTTAAAAAATTAATTCGTGGTTTTAGGTTGAAGTTGTAATATTTAAACATTCATTAACTAAACATATTGACAAAGATATTCCATTATGTATGTTATTTGTTCATGATATAGTACTTATTGATTAAACTGGATCTGTAGTAAATGTTAAGCTAAAAGTTTGGAGAGAGACTTTAGAATCTAAAAAGTTCAAGATTGACAGGACTAAGACTGAATATATTAAATGTAATTTTAGTTGAAGTAGAAATATAAAGGAATAGATTGTAAAGATTGGAAGTCAAGGGACAACAAGGAATAAAAAGTTGAGGTTGCGTTTGGTATACAATTTAAAAATAGTTTTTAAAAAATGAAATATGATTTCATTTTTAATTGATTTATAATTTTTAAAAATATGTTTGGTATCATATTCAAAAAATGTTTTTGAAATTTGAAAAAAAGAAAAACTTGTTTGGTTGTTCTAAGATTTCATACAAATTAAGTGAAAAAAAGTTTATGTGGATCTCATCAATTACAAATCAACCAAAAAAATTCAAAAAACAACTTCTCTACGTTTTCTAAAAACAACCATGTTTCTTAACTTTTTTTAAAAAACATTTTTTGAATCACAGTTAACCAAACAAGTTTTTTATAACTTTTTTCACTTTTGTTTTTAAGTACAGAAAATCGAATTTAAAAAAAATACCAAATGCTGCCTTAGGTATTTGGGATCCATTATACATAAAAAAGAAGAAATAGATGAGGATGTGGACGATAGAATTAAAGTCGTATGTGTCAAGTGGAAGAGTGCTTTTGATGTATTATAGAATAGGTGCATCCCATTGAAGTGAAAGAAATTTTTTTATAGTGTGGTCAGTAAGGTAGGCCTGCTATATGGTGCTGAATGTTGGTCAATTGAAAAACTACTTGTTAGCAAACTAAGTGTAATAAAAATGTGAATACTAAGATAGATATGCAATAAAACTTTATAGATAAAACTTAGAAATGAGTATATTTGAAAAATGGTAAGAGTAGCACCAGTTAGAGATAAAATGAAGAAGAACTGATTAAGATGTTTTGGACAATTACATTGTAGGCGTTTAGATGCACCGGTTTGAAGAGTGACCTATTAATATTAGATGGTAACAATAGAGGTAGAGCTAGAATTAAAATAACATGCACAATGATAATAAAGAGCGATTTAACTTCTTGTAATTTGAATGCTTAGCCCTCGATAGAGCAGAGTGAAAGAAGCAAATTCATATAAATGACCTCTTGTAATTGAGAAAAAGCTTAGTTGAGTTGCATTGAGTTGAGTATGGCTTCATTGAATTCATAATTTTGATTAAGTTGTAAGTCTGGGATAAGATAGGGATTTAAATTATTCACAGATCCAATTGAGACAATTTTATAATTGTACATTTAAAGTATGTAAAAGCTCAACATAAGTCTTACATTAAATTTAAATTTAAAAAGCTCAAAATATCCTTTTCTTGTGTGTTATGTGCATATTCTTCTCACCTTGATACTTCTTTAGAAAACAATATGGATGTGTGAATTTGAAGAATTCATTGTTGACAATGATCGCTGGCAGCATATGGCATTTTTACTGGTAGCTTGATATATATTAGGCTCCTAACTAACAACTGTAGCTATCTAGTCGATGGTTCTTAAGATGTCATTGAAGTTTTTGTTTAGTAAGAGGGCTTCACTCCAAGTTTCTTTGTTGAGTTTTCAAAGTTCCAATTTGAATATTTAGTATTTGTCTCTTTCTCTATTTCTTTCTTTTGTCCCTCCACGTCAACACTTTGCATGTAAGAGGGAGTATTAGTGATAGTGTAAGTCCAGATGTCTCTCTGTTGAATGTCAAGTGTACATTTATGATTGGCTGCTACAGAGTTAGTTAATCTCTATTACAAGGCATGGTGTAAAGGTCATGTGAGTGCTTAATAGCATACTTGTGTGCCTCAGTATATATATATGGGTGTAATGGGATAAAGGGATACACAATTTTATAGAGAAAATACTTTCTTGATTATGTTATTAGAATTTATAGAGTTATGTTCTGTAGGTGAGAGTAAAGGAATCAGGTTGTAAAGTTGTTGTTGTATAATCATCTCCATGATTAAAGATCAAAGTTGTGAGTGGTTGATTTCTCCATGGATGTAGGTAGGGGTGAAATCGGGTCGGGTTGGGTTGGGTCGTATTTTTGCCCCCCTAACCCACCCGACCCGATGAAGTTGGGTCGGGTTGGGCCCCCATTAAATAACCTAATTTTTTTAAAGCTTAATAACTACTATTTAAGCTTATATTAGTAATAAAATATGTTGGATTATCATGTATCCAACTTATTAAATTACTATTTAAGCTTTAAAAGATGAGATTTTTCTTTTTTGAGAGAACTCATATATGTACAAGCTAAGCTACTTTTAAACTTGACTTATGAGAATGATGATGAATAAGGAGTTGATGGGCTTTTATAGAGAAACAAAGTCTCCCAAATGAGAACTTTTCTCTTTGTCTCAAACACCCATCTTATCCTATTATTCTTACCATCTAACCTAACAACTCAAGGAAAGTAGTTGAGGGTTATGGGCCTTTTTAATTAGAGGCCTTGTATGTAATAATTTTTTAGTATTTTTATTATATATATATATATATATATATATATATATGTATGTATGTATGTATGTATGTATGTATATATATAAATTTTAAGAGGTCGGGTCGGGTTAGGTTTGGTCGGGTTGTTCAAAAATTAACCCGACCAACCCGACATATCAATCAAACTCGACCCGAAATGGTCGGGTCGGTAGGGTTGCTTATACCCCTAGATGTAGGTCATCTTGACTGAACCACGTATTTCTTTGTTGTTGTCTTGTACGTTGTAATCTTTCATTGTTGTTGTTTACTCTGTTTTTGGTGTCTCTTACATAATCTGGGTTGTTACTTTGTGTTTTTTTGGTTTTGGTTGTTGTGGGTGAAACTCAACAAATTGGTATCAGAGTCTGGTTCTTGAAGGGGCAAGAATGGGTGTTATAAAGTTTGAAATCGAGAGATTTGATGGCAAAACAAATTTCATCATTTGGAAGCAACGGATGTGGGCTATCTTGGTTCAGCAGAAGGTGGTACAAGTACTTCGTGGAGAAAAGAATCTTCCAAGCACCATGACTGAAGAAAAAAAAACAAGAAATGCTAGACATAGCCTACAACACCATCATCTTGTATCTGTCAGACAAAGTTGTAAGAGAAGTTTCAAAAGAAAAGACTGTAGCAGGAGTATGGTTGAAATTGGAGCAGTTATACATGACAAAGACGCTCACAAATAGGATCCACCTAAAGGCCAAGCTATTTGGGTTCAAAATGCAAGAAGAAAAGAGCATTCAGGATAATCTTGATGATTTTAACAAGATTGTGATAGATTTGGAGAATATTGGCATAAATACAGCCTGATCTTGAATTCATTGCCAAAGTCAGACGCCTATTTTGTGGAGACAATGAAGTATGCAAGGGAATCTTTGACATTAGAAGAGGTTCAAGTTGCTCTAAAGTCGAAGGATCTTGAAGCCAAGTTTCAAGCTGAATCTTCTAATGGAGATGGCTTGTATGTGAGAGGTAGATCAGAAAAGAAATCAAACAAGCAGCAGAAAGGTAGATCAAGATCCAAATCTGCTCCTAGGAAATGTTTCCATTGTCCCAAGGAAGGACATTTCAAGAAGGATTGCCGGGAAAGAATGAACAAAAAGCAATCAAAACCTCAAGAAAATGGAGATGCTTGCGTGATTGAAGAGGGATATGAGAGTGCAAAAGTTCTGGTTATTTTAGAAAACAAGAATGAGCAAGAATGGATTATCGACTTAGGATGCTCTTTCCACATGACTCCAAATAAGAGTCTCTTCACCCCTTTTCATAAAACAGAAGGAGGAAAGGTTCTCCTTGGCAATAATGAAGCTTGCAAAGTAATGGGGATTGAATCAGTACAAATTCAGATGTATAATGGAATTAAGAAGACACTTGCAGATGTGAGGTATGTTCGTAGTCTTAAAAGGAATTTAATTTCACTGGGAGTTCTTGAATCTCATGGTTACACCTTCAAGGCTGAAAATGGTATACTAAGAGTATCCAAAGGCTCAATGGTGTTGATGAAAGGCATGAGGCAAAACGGTCTATATGTTTTGCAACAATATCAGAATTTTGCTGAAGTTTTGGCTGCTATAAAGGATTTAGATAAAGCTTTCTTATGGCACCTTAGGCTTGCACATGTAAGTGAAAAGGGTTTGAAGGAGCTATCTAAACAAGGTCTTTTGGGTGGAGATAAGGTGGAGAGACTCACATTTTGTGAGCATTGTGTGTTTGGTAAGGCTGCAAGGGTTAAATTCACTATAGGGAAACACACAACAAATGACACCTTGGATTATATTCACTCGGATGTATGGGGACCATCATCAACTCCATCACTTGGAGGTAAGAGGTATATGTTAGCCATTATTGATGATTACTCTAGAAAGCTATGGATTTATCTGTTAAAACAAAAGAGTGAGGCATTTGAGAAATTTAGTCAATGGAAAACTCTTTTGGAAACTCAAACTGGTAAGAAGGTTAAGAGGCTAAGAACAGATAATGGCCTAGAGTTTTGCAACCAAGAATTTGACAAATTCTGTCAAAAATATGGTATAGCAAGACATCATACAGTTAGGCATACCCCGCAGCAAAATGGATTGGCCGAGAGGATGAATAGGACCATTATGGAAAGAGTATTGTGCCTATTATCACACACTGATTTGCCAAAGACATTTTGGGCTGAAGCTGCAATGGCAGTAAGATATTTGATAAATATGAGTCCCTCATCAGCTTTGGAATTGAAAACAACAGAAGAAAAATGGTCTGGAAGACCTGTAGATTATACAAAGTTAATGGTTTTTGGGTGTCCATCTTATGTACATTTAAAGCAAGATAAACTAGAACCTAGGGCACTTAAAGGGGTCTTCTTGGGATATCCTGAAGGGGTGAAAGGGTACAAAGTTTGGATAAGCGCACCTGGAAATGGAAAGTGTATAATTAGCAGGGATGTTGTCTTCAATGAAGAAAAGATGCTGGATAGATTAAAAAGAAAAAATGAGGTGGAACAAAAGGAGGTTGAAATTGAAAATAAGATACAAAGTGAGGTGGAGTTAGATGAAACTTCAGATGAAGTAGCAGCCACAGGCAATGAAGTTGCTGAAACTGAAATTGAACCATCTGAACATGCACCTGTTAGCAGTGGCATACAACTTCCAACATCTCATGACTATGCCTTGACAAGAGATAGACAGAGGAGGGTAATCAAGCCTCCTACCACGTATGGATATGCTGACCTTATCCCTTATGCTTTAAATGTTTCTGATGAATTAAATGAATTAGAACCTCAATCCTATAGAGAAGCTATATAAAACAAGGATAGTATGAAGTGGAAAGAAGCAATGGATTTTGGGGTTGCTTCATTACTTAAAAATGATACTTGGACTCTTGTGGATAAACCTGAAAATTAGAAATTAGTTGGGAGTAAATGGATTTATAAGAGAAAGGAAGGAATACCAGGGGTAGAACGAGCTAGGTATAAGGCTAGATTTGTGGCTAGGGGCGTTACACAAAGAGAAGGAATTGACATTAATGAGGTGTTTTCCCCAGTGGTTAAGCATACTTCCATAAGGGTGTTGATCTCTTTAGTGGTTAGCTTTAACATGGAATTGGAACAAATGGATGTTAAGACTACTTTTTTACATGGAACACTAGAAGAACAAATATATATGAAGCAACCGGATGGGTACGTTAAGCAAGGACAGGAACAAAAGGTATGTTTGTTGAAGAAGTCTCTCTATGGATTAAAACAATCTCCTCAACAGTGGTATAAGAGATTTGATGAGTTCATGTTATATAATAATTTCAAACGAAGTCAGTATGATAATTGTGTATATTATAGAAGTGTAGAGAAAGGTGGAGTTGCTTTATACTTATTGCTATATGTAGATGATATGTTGATAACTAGTACTGACAAGAATGAAATTGTTAAGGTAAAGGATCTTTTGAGTAGTGAATTCGAAATGAAGGATCTAGGACCTGCCAAGAGGATACTAGGTATGGAGATTGATAGAGATAGGAAAAGTGCAACTTTGTTTATATCCCAACAGACATATATCAGAAAAATACTTGAAAGATTTAGAATGGACAATTCCAAACCAGTAGGTACACCTCTTGGGGTACAGTTTAAATTGTCAAGTAAGCAGGCACCTAAAGATGATGAGGAGAAGAAACTCATGGATAAAACTCCAAATGCAAGTGCAGTAGGGAGTCTTATGTATTTGATGGTCTGTACACGACCTGATTTGGCTTATGCATTAAGTGTGGTGAGGAGATTCATGGAAAGTCCAGGACATGAACACTAGGCTGCTGCAAAGTGGATTTTTAGGTACCTAAAATATTCTAGAGACATTGGCCTGCAGTTTCAAAAGTCAGTATATGATCAAGATAGGGTAAAAGGCTATGTTGATGCTGATTATGCAGGAGATTTGGACAAAAGGAGGTCACTAACAGGTTATGTATTCACAGTTTGGGGAAATCCTGTTTGTTGGAAAGCCTCATTACAACATGTTGTAACTCTCTTTACAATAGAGGCCGAGTTTATTGCAGCTACAGAGGCAATTAAAGAAAGCTTATGGCTTAAGGGTCTCTTAGCAGAGTTAAGGGGTGTTTTTTTCAAGTTGAGGTATATTGTGACAATCAAAGTGCAATTTACTTGGTGAAGAATCCCATGTTTCATGAGAGAACAAAACATGTAGATGTAAGACTATATTTTATAAGGGATATAGTTGAAGCAGGTCAGGGGGAGCTAAAGAAGATTGATACTGCAGAAAATGCAGCAGACATGCTTACCAAGCCAATACCATTAGCTAAGTTCCAGTTATGTTTGAATTTAGTTAATGTTCTTGGTAAGTGTGAGCGTCCAAGTTAAGTGGAAGCTTAAGAGGAATTCAATCACTCAGGCTCATCAACATTGAGTCAAGGTGGAGATTTGTAAGTACAGGTGCCTCTCTGTTGAATGCCAAGTGTACATCTATGATTGGCTACTACCTGGAGTTAGTTAATCTCTGTTACAAGGCATGGCGTAAAGGTCACGTGAGTGCTTAATAGCATACTTGTGTGCCTCGGTATATACATGGGTGTAATGGGATAAAGAGATACACGATTTTATAGAGAAAATATTTTCTTGATTCTGTTATTAGAATTTACGGAGTTCTGTTCTGTAAGTGAGAGTAAAGGAATCAAGTTGTAAAGTTGTTGTTGTATACTCATCTCCATGAATAAAGATCAAAGTTGTGAGTGGCTGATTTCTCTGTGGATGAGGTCATCTTGACTGAGCCATGTATTTCTTTGTTGTTGTCTTGTACATAGTAATCTTTCATTGTTGTTGTTTACTCTGTTCTTGGTGTCTTTTACATAATCTGGGTTGTTACTTTTTGTTTTTTCGGCTTTGGTTGTTGAGGGTGAAAGTCAACAAATAGCTTAGTAGTTCATTTTTGGGTCTTTACCTAATAGACTAATAGTTGTAGTTTTCTCATTATTATACATTAGTTTATGGTTAATCATCGCAAATGGAAGTCACTGGTTTGTTTGTTGCCATCCTTTGTTTTTTTGTTTTTTGTTTTATAGGAAACTAATTATGTTATTGCACAAAATAGGGCGATTACTAACTTGTCATATATGCATAACTATTTTCTATCCTGCTTAATTAGGTCAGTTAGAAAAGTGCGAGTTTATAAGGGACTAAATAAGACCAAGCCAATCACCAACACAATGGCAGCTAACCAATTCGGACAATTAGGTTCTCTACAACAATGGGATCGAAGGACCAAGCAACCTAGCCTCTAAGGCACAGTTGAATTCTACTAACAATTGGGAGATTGTTCCAAGGAGGGTCCTAATTTTTGTTAATACAATCAACCAACAATAAAGAATATGAATGTATGATTAATTTAGGAACACCCAGATTAAGTGCTAATTCCACACGAACCAATTAAGCTTTGGCTTCCACTTCAATTAATTCAAAGAAAGTATCGGTGCCCACAATAGTAAAAATGTGGAATCCCTCTTGATTTCTGATATGGGCTCCAAAACCAACCCTGGAATTTGAAAGAGAGCCATGAGAGTTTAAAACAACCCAATCGGGAGAGGGGTGGGTGGGGAGGGGGGACCGCTACAACTAAAGATGATTCTCTTCCTCCCACCTAAGGTGAATATACTAGCTCCTGGCTATGAAGAAACCTTGTTTGAAACAAGGTTAAAGTGTATTATAGCATTCCCGTCTACTTTGAACATCAAGAACAATTTTGGAAATGATTTTATCAACAGAATTGGTCCTAGACGCAAGTCTTCTATTGTTTCTCTACATCCATATATGAGCAACAATTGTAGCAACGAAAATTTTGACAATAGAATTGACTGGGTAATCCTTATAAAAGTGTTTCTTAATCCAAGACCCTTCCTTGCATTTTAATCTTTCTCTAGTGTCAAATGGAATTAACAATTTGCTCAATAATGAGATAGCCTAAAGCCTTTTAGATGATGAAATTTAAATTATAGCTTGGGAATTTTTATTTTTATTTTTCCAATTGGCTAACTATTATTATATCTATGATTGGTAAGGTTGTGTTCAGTCCATAAACGTTATTGTTGATTGGTACGGTATGATGTGGTACGGATATCTTTAGGAATATTACTACATCAACTATGTGACTTCTTAGATTCTCGTATTTAGTAGTCATACCTCCTCACACACTTGCAACATGTTTCCAAAAGAAAATAACATGTTGAAGTGCTCAAAACAACCTAAGGGCCCAAAGGGGACAAAATTGTGGTGTATTTTGTGGGGAATTGAAATAAAGTGAAATATATGAGATTATTGACAAGTTTGATGTTAGTCAAATCTTGTGTTAATATTTGGTATCCTAGGTACGAATGATCTCTACACAAATATGTTTGAGCCATTGAGGCTGTGGGCTAACTGATGTGGATATCTCACGAAATAGTTTCACTTTAATTATGAGATTTTTCAGATTTTCATATTTAGTAGTTTAATCTGCTGACACTTGCAAAAACACATTTTCTAAGAGAAAAGCAATCTCATGAACCCAAAAAAAAAAAAAAAAAAAAAGAGAAGCAATCTCAAAGGACGGACCTGACATGTATGTTAGCTCATGTCGAATTGCCCACTATGACATTGGTGCCTAAAGATGATAACATTGTTCCATGTGTGAGGAGGGATCAAAATTAGGGGAAATAGCTGGGATTATTGTAACTATAATTGGTTAGGTTGTGTCCAGTCCATAAATGTTCAATTTTTCTTTTTTGGATTGATATGAGAATTAAATATACAAAACTCTTTCTTTTTTAATGTATATTTAGCCAGATATGGCAGAGAGGGTAATTTTGTTATTGTTGTTAGCATTCTTGTTACACTGTGTTTGTGTTTGAAGCTGTCATTTCTACAACTAGGAAATGTAGCTATGCAATTCTGTGTTTTACATGAGCTCGTGATGATCTAGTTCTTTGTTCTGTGCTGTAGCTAAATCTTAGAATAATTGAGCTACCTTATTTCAATTTCCTTGGAGAAATACATGGGAACTGCGTTATTTGTTTTTTTGATTTTCTTGTTGTATAAAATAAAAGAGAAAGCAGGGCAGCTATAACCGCTGAAATGCCATTTCGTCCACAAAGTTAACATCTTTGTAACATAAAGCACTTTGGAAACCTTAAATTTTTCTAATAGTAGGAAGTTAAAATGGATAAAGGTGATAATGTGGTCTACTCCCAAGTCATTTGATCTGTTCTTATTTATTTATTTATGGAATTATAGAAAATATCACACTAAAAAGACTATCTAGTATTTTTTTAACCTATGCAAAACTTTGATGAAAACTTGTTGATTTTATTGTCATCTTACATTGACAGATATTCCTAGACAATTGGATAGAGGAGGGTGCGATCCTTCAAAGGATGGTTGAAGGTAAGCTTTTCTAAGAAGGTGACTGCACTTTAGTCTTAGGAATTCTTTTTTCTTGTTTGTGTGAATCAGATAGATATTAAATCTAGATTTTAATTATATATGATATATAATATTATTTGCATTTGTGTGGATTGAAAGTTACCCAGATCTTAGCAGGTTTTTGCAGATGTCTTCCTGAAGCCAACATATGGAGCAAACACAATAATTTTTAATAAATTAGTAATGATACATGTCCATATCATACTAGCTACTAGGTTAATGTTCATGCGCACAAAAGTAAGCTATATATCTACCTGTTGATGAAAAAAAAGGCTACTTTGTTCTGATGTAATCTGTTTTCAGAACAAAGAAAGAAAACATAAGATAAAGGCGGCCTTTTCATTGATGCCATTGGTCCTGAATGCCTATTGAATCATGGCTTCTTTCTTTTCCGGCAGCTATTACAAAAACTTGCATTGTGGGTGATTAGTTAGCAGCCCCTTTGTGACATGCTCAATAATTGTCCTGGTATAAGTAATGTGCCCTTGCTTCTGTTTGAGTTTTATTTCAACTCTATCTGTAAGGGGTTAAGTTTATGAGTAGGTATTTTACTTGTATTAGGTTTATGGGTTTTAGTTTTTTTCAATGTAGGATGGTAGAGTTTATAAAAAAAGGGCAAACAGGGTTGATGAAATTTACTTGAATTAGGATTATGGGTTAAGTTTGAATTCCTGATGGTTTGAATTGAATGGTTGTTTGAAATCAAACAGGTTTGATGAAATTTAATTAAGAAATGATATTTAAAAAACGCATTTATGGAGAATTGGTTGCTGCAGTTAGATAATATATATTCCCAAGATGATAATAGGGAATCAGGTCTTTTGAGTTGTGAGCTTATATATGATACAGAACTTGTTAGTAAGAAATTTTATATCGGAGGATTTAGGAAGAAGAACATAAAGTAAGTATGATCTGTTATAACTCCAATATTATGCTCGTTGATTGGCCATTGGCATTTACTTGGGGAGAGAGAATATGGTCCTCACAATCAAGGTAACTATGTGAAGAAACATCCTCCAACCCTTTAATGGAAGGAAGAAAGGTAGCTGAAAATGTTTAGTGGATTTGATTGATCACCTCCCCAACCTCAGATTCCCTTCTTTTCTGGTTTATATATTTGCCATCTTGGTAGGCAAAATCTATGAAAGAAAAACAAGTTATATATGAATCATTAAAGGCACTAATGAATGGAAGTTTTAATTGTTGGTGGGGAAGACCTCTCCTAGATCTACCAACTCCCATAATCAATAAGTTGTTCTTTGCCAATCAACCTACCAATGTAATTATTTCAAGGATGTTCCTGTTAGAGTAATATTATATATAGTTACTTTGTTATGTTGTTATTAGATTAGGGTACTTCAGTAATTATATATGCCTTTAGAGCATAAGCCATTTTTCTTCATTGTAATTGTTGTTCTTTCTAGCAAATCTAATGAAACCCTAACACTCTAGCTAGTTTTTCTTTCTTCTCTTCTTTTTCTTCTTTGCATTGTTATTATGGTATCAGAGCAATAATCGACATGGGACCTTTGATTGTTGGTATAGTAGAGTTGGATGATTTGTAGATTTTTTTTATTAATGAGTACTGTTTGCAGCACTGTTCGTCATCAATGTTTATGGCACTGTTCATATGAAGAAGATTACCGTATTCGTGCCAATTTTGGCTTGATTGTAGTTGTTTGGGTTTTCTTTCAACCTTGTTTCCGCAACAGATTTTGTATTATTATCACCATGGAGAAGACACGTGGAATGGGTACATCTTTTGGAGCTAAGTGGCATTACTTTTGAGGTTGATTTTAGCTTTATTTTGCACCATTTTGGATGTTAGTTTTGGTGCAACAATATTTTGGGGCTGATTTTAGGTGGGTTGAATTAAGAGATTGATGTGGCATGGTTGTGGGACCTTAGGCAATGTCATCTTGGTCATTGAATCTAGGTGAAAAGGAAACAGGTGCAACAGATTTAAGATCATTCATTGGAGTTGTTTGAGTAACTCTCTTTGCTTTGGTAAATTTGAATATTGGTTAATTACCTCGATTTTGAATTTGTTGAGCTAAGTTTATTTTGGAACTTGGATAAGTTTGGTAATTTTTTATTTTTTTTTGTGGCGACTATTATGGCGAGCAATATTGCAAGGGTATTGGATATAAGTGGTAGGCAATTCCATGCTATACAACCGCATGTCATGTCTGTCTCTTCTTTTGTAGGTTTATCTTCAAACCCCTAAGGTATATCTCAGTCCACTTGGGTCTTTGACTCTGGCGCTTCTCACTATATGTCATGTGATCCATCCTCTTTTGTCTTCTTATGTCCATCCACATCATTTTTATCTGCTATGATTGTTGATGGCACTACCATGCCATTAGCAGATGTTGGTCTTGTTCTTACATCTCATTTGTCTCTTTCTGATGTTTATTGTATTTTGAAATTCATGTTAAACTTAATTTCCATTAGCCAATTATGTGATTTTGGGTACTCTATTTATTTTTCTCCTACCGCTTGTTATGTGCAGGATCCTCATTCCCAGGAACTAATTGGAAAAGGTCGTTGAGAGGGAGGATTATATATTTTGGAGCAACTGAGGGTTCCAGATGTAGCAGCCTTCAGTATTGATTTATCATCCTTTTGTTTGAGCCCTACCTCTTCTAACTTTTATTTGTGGCATTCTAGATTAGGGCATGTTTCTGCTTCTTGTTTAAGATTTTTAGCCTAAAAGGAATCATTAGGAAATTTGCATTGTCATGACATTTCTGATTGTAGCAGTTGTAAATTCTGTTGTAAATTAGCCAAGTTTTCAACCTTACCATTTAATCGAAGTACTTTTATTTCTCTTGCACCTTTTGGTCTAATTCATTATGATGTGTGGGAACCTACTCCTGTTGCCACAAAAGGGGGTCGAGATATTATGTTTTTTTTATTGACGATCATACTCGTTTTTGTTGGGTTTATCTTATGAAACGTCGTTCTGATTTCTTTGGCATTTATGTTGCATTCTATACACTTGTCAAAACACAACATTTTGTTACTATTAAATGTTTTCAGTGTGATTTAGGTGGGGAGTACACTTTTAATGAGTTTTTCGAATTGTTTGCTTCTTATGGTACTATACATCAATCTTCTTGTACTGACACCCCACATCAAAATGGTGTTGCTGAAAAAAAGCACAGACGCATTATTGAGACTGCCCGTTCTTTCCTTTTGTCAGCTTCTGTTCTAAGTGAATTTTGGGGAGAGGCAGGTCTCACCGCGGTTCACCTGATTAATAAAATCCCAACATCAGACAATTCAGGTCTCTCTCAATTTGAGAATTATATGGTCATGCTCCAGACTATTCTTCTTTGCGAGTTTTTGGATGTACTTGTTTTGTTCTTCGACCTCATGTTGAGCTCAATAAGTTATCTTCGCGCTCAGCTCTTTGTGTTTTCCTTGGTTTTGGTGAGGAACAAAAAGGATATCGTTGTTTTGATCATGTTGCATAAAAATTGTATGTTTCTCTTCATGTTTTATTCCTTGAACATATTCCCTTATTTTTATTCCTGCCATCTCTCACAATGTCACTAAGTCTGATCTTATCTGCAGAAATCCATTTTTAGATGATAATGATAGTTTGCATTCTCGCATGCCTTCCTCTACAGATAATCCTATCACTCACTCTCATTTGCATGTTCGTCCTTTTCCTAACAAGGATAAAGGTATGAGTTCTGCAGGTTTTGATGTACCACTCACAAATGCTTCAGATGCTCAACCCTTAGCTGATAAGGGTGTCTCCTCTCTCCCTACGACAACCCAAGCAGCTCCTGAGATTGTGGATCCTCTTCCCTCTCGTTATCCACAACGTATTCGTAAGTCTACCCAATTGCCAGATTTTTCTTGTTCATGTTATTCACATTCATTTTCTTCCCTCTTAACATCTATTCATAATCTTTCTGAGCCTCTCTCCTATAAGAAGGCAACTCTTGACCCTTTATGGCAGCAGGCTATGACTGAGGAACTTTTTGCTTTACATAAGACGATAACTTGGGATTTGGTGACTCTCCCTACTAGTAAAACTGTTGTTGGTTCTTGTTGGGGTTACAAGATCAAAACCAAATCTGATGGCTCAGTTGATAGATACAAGGCAAGACTAGTTGCAAATGGGTTTACTCAACAATATGGTATGGATTACGAGGAGACTTTTCTCCCAGTTTCAAAGATGACTACGGTTCGTACTCTTATTGCAGTAGCTTCTGTTCGTCAGTGGCCTCTTTCTCAAATGGATGTAAAGAATATTTTTTTGAATGGGGACCTTAAAGAAGAAGTCTATATGGAACCTCCTCCGGGTGTTGCTCATAACCCTGGGGAAGTGTGCAGGCTCAAGAAAGCATTATATGGACTCAAACAAGCTCCTAGAGCTTGGTTTGAGAAGTTCTCCACAGTGATTGCCTCTCTTCATTTTAGGCCCAGTGATTCTGATTCAGCTTTGTTTGTCAGGTCTACATCTACAGGAAGCATTCTTCTTCTATTATATGTCGATGACATGATTATCACTGGTGATGATATGGATGGGATTGCAGAATTGAAGATAGCATTGACCCATCAGTTTGAGATGAAAGACTTGGGTTTTCTACGCTACTTCTTAGGCATTGAGGTAGTTTCCTCTCCTAAGGGTTATCTCCTTTCTCAGTCCAAGTACACTACTGATGTCATTCAACGATCCCTTCTTACTGATACTCAGACTGTCGATACTCCTCTTGAGCAAAATGTTAGATACATCCCCTCAGATGGAACTCCTTTGTCAGATCCTTCCCTATATCGCACTATTGTTGGAAGTTTAGTTTATCTCACCATCACTCGCCCAGATATTGCATATGTTGTTCATGTTGTCAGTCAGTTTGTTGCTTCCCCTACTACAGTTCACTGGGCTGCTGTTCTTTGCATTTTTTAGTATCTTCGTGGTACCTTATATCAGATTCTTCTACTTCCATCCACCTCATCCTTGGAGCATCGTGCATCCTGATGTTGATTGGGCTAGTGATCATACAGATCGCAAGTCAACTACAAGATTCTGCATTTTCTTAGGAGATTCTCTTATTTCTTGGAAAAGCAAGAAATAATCTGTTGTTTCTTGGTCTTCTACTAAAGCTGAGTATCGTGCCATGGCATCTACCACTACAGAGATTGTATGGTTGCACAGATTACTTGTTGATATTGGTATTTCTATTACTTCTCCGACTCCTATGTATTGTGACAATCAGAGTGCTATAGAGATTGCTCACAACTCAGTCTTTCATGAACGAACAAAGCACATTGAAGTTGATTGTTATTTCACTCGTCATCACTTGCAACATGGCACCATCACCTTGCCCTTTGTATCCTCATCCTTGCAGCTTGTAGATTTTTTTACGAAGTCATACTCCATTCAACGCTTCAGATTTCTTGTTAGCAAACTCTCGATGTTTCTTGCAGATGCATCTTGAGATTGAAGGGGAATGTTAGAGTAATATTATACATAGTTACTTTGGTATGTTGTTATTAGATTAGGGTACTTTAGTAATTATGCCTTTAGGCTATATAAGTCATTTATCTTCATTGTAATTGTTGTTCTTTCTAGCAAATCTAATGAAACCTAGCACTCTAGCTAGTTTTTCTTTCTTCTCTTCTCTTTCTTCTTTGCATTGTTATCAGTTCCCTTGGAATCTGCTGAACTATGCAAGCAAGACTTTATCTAGATTAGTCCGGTACATATATTAATTGGTTTGTTCATGCAGTTTTCAATTTTGTTGTTCAGGTTAATGAGACATTTTCACAAGTTATTGGGGTTTGAGACAGCTCAATGAAATTGCTAGAGTTAGCAATCAATGCAATGCTGCAGCTTAAAGAAGCTCTTTAAGCAGGTGCGCCGCTGTTCCCACTTCATATCAAGCTTGTACCCTTTGAATTCTATTTTTTTTAATTGATTATTATTAGACTTGTTCCTGCTCCACCATAATTTTTCAGCTATATGTCGATTTTAAAAAATGTCAAGATTTTGAGGTGGCGAGGCGAGTAGAAGGGAGGACTTAAAAGCTCAGAATGTAGCCTATTAAGTTCCTAATGGAATATTTATTTAGTTTGACAAAAATTTAAGAGGTTGGATAGCATGCACATTCGGACAGGTTGAGTTGTACTCACGTCTCTTGTAAATTGCTATGGTAGCTAAATGGTCACACATTGCATATGTTATCTGTTGAATAAAAGCTTCAGGAACTAGAGAAGACGTAGTTGCTACTTGTACGAATGTATGGTATGGATCAGGCAAAAGGCCCAACTCTATGTAGAGTCTGATGGAGCCCAAGTAAAATATGAGACCTGCAAGCTGAGCGTAGATACTACGTAAAGCAAGCCTATGATTTAGAGCTTTTTCAAATTTTATTTATTTTATTTTATGTTATATTTTGTGGTTGTGTTAATAGCCTGATGCGAGCTACTAACATGGTACGAAAATTTCTGAAATGGTATCAAAGTTGTCAATACTCAAAACGTGTGCCTCAATTCTTCAATAAACTCGTTGACATTGTAGCAATGGCAATGCTAAAACTCTCTCCATCTTCTTCTTCCTCATCGGATATGATCTTATGGGCTATGTTAACTTTTCATATGGTATTAAAACGTTGGATTTGAAAGAGGTCTTAAGTTCATAAGTTGTCGTTTGCATTTGTATGTTCCTTGTTTATTGTATTGATCTTTGTGTCTTCTTCTATCTCTTGTATATATTCCTTAATATGTATTGTGTAGCTTTCATCTATCAACTATAAATTTAAGTAGGGGTGTTCAGCCTACTGACAGACTCGATTAACCCGACAAACTCAAATCTTATGAATTAGGTTTTTATATTAAATTGAATTAGGAGTTAACAACTCGATCAAGTTAATTTGGGTTGGCTCAAGATTTTGCAAATCAATCTGATTAACCCGAACTTATTAAGAATATTAAGTATTTTTTTAGTTAGTATTTTTATTAGTCACCTATTGTTATTGGATCATGAAAACATTATTTAAAATTATATTTTATATTCATATTTGACTTAAATACTTTATAAATATATTCATATTTGACTTAAAAATTAATTTAGGAAGTTAATGGATTGAGTTTAGGGATCTTATTGGGTTGGGTTAGTTTAAAATTTTTATTATCCGATTTGATTGGATTAAGTTGATATTTGACTTCAACTCGTCCTAACCTTACTTGCCCCAACAATTAAGGTTCAGCGGTTTAAAAACACCCTCTCTTGAATTATTCATTATGCATCTAAAAGCAACATCCTATCCCAGGATTCCTTTGCTAAAAGCTTTTATGTTACGTGTCATTTGTAATCTCGTGTTTTCCCTTGATCACTTCATCGTTTGTGGGGTTTAAATGCTCAAGATGGACTTGGAATTAACTATTTCTATAATGTCTCATTTATTACCTGTATTGACGTATTAGTACACACCACGTAAACATCACATCTAGTCATCTACATACACATGAGCATGACAAGGCATATTAGCATGCCCAACCCACCATTGGGTTATGCTACTAGGGTGTAAGCAATTCTATGGATCCGACCCGACTAAACTCGAGGTTTTATTGATATATAGATTGGTTGGATTAATTTTTTAGTAACTCGATCATGCTTAATCGATCCGATCTTTTAAAATTTATAAATATTATATATAAAGATACTAAAAAAATTATTACATTCAAGGCCTCTAACGAAGAAACTCGTAACCCTCAGCTATTTGTTTTAAATTGTTGGGTTAGATGATAAAAAAAATATATTTTAGTCTCCTATTATTTGTTGGAAAGAATGAGATATTTTCCTTCTCTATAAAAACTCATCAACTCTGTATTCATTATCATTCTTATAAGTTAAATTTAAGACTATCTTGATTTGTATGTATATAAATTTTTTTTAAAAAAAAAAATCTTATCTTTTAAAGTTTAAATAATAATTTAATAAGCTTTTACGTTATAATCTAATATATTTTATTATTAATAAAAATTTAAATAATAATTATTATGTTATCAAAAAAATTAGACTATTTGACGAGGTCCACCCAAACCGACCGAATGTGGTTGGATGAGTTTAGGAGAAAAAACCAGAGCCGCCGGATTTTACCCATATCCCCTTCTGCCTCATATGATCCCTTCTAGCATTCCTATCGAAACCTATATGTGGCGCTAAAGTAGGGTTGATTCATAAATTGTCTTGCTATTCGCAGCTCTCAACAAAAGCTCAGTCTTTTTTGAATTATTGAATGTACTTGCGCAGCTTTTTCACTTGTGGCTATTCAAATCAATCAAACAAATAAATAAATGTGTTCTTAGTGTATCAACTACCCAATAATGAAATACTATCCAGCTATCTTTAACAACAACAACATTAATTCATTAATTTATTCATTCACCTCAACCAAATATTTACGACATCAGGTCTAGCAAATTAACTCACAAATTAATACATCGCATTTTCTTCCTAATATTCCCTAACCTTAATCATCATCATCATTAGTGGATAACAAAACAAACAATAACAATTTTTATAGGATCAATCAAGCAGGTGTTGGATTCTCAGCCTGAGAAGTCCAGACAATGTCCTTAAGCGCCGGTCTCAGCTCTTTACTACAGAACTGGTTATATTCCAACGTATCACCTCCTTCCTTCTTCACCTCCACCACCAAGAACGCCGGCGTCACCGCGAATATCTCCGCTGCTATCCCCAACTTCCCCTTCCTCCCTCTCTCTTGCCCCATCATTCTCACTCTCCATTCACTCTTCTTCACATCGAATTTCACCGCTTTCCCCACCTCTTCCAGCTTCGATATCACACTACTCGCAGGCGCCATCGTCACGAACCTCAGCTCCTCCTTCTCCACCACTCTCCTCTCCTCGAACAACCTCGACAAATCGAACCCCTCCGACAACGATATTATGTGAAATGCGTTTAGTGTCTCCACTTCCTTCCCTTTCAATCTTCTTCCTCCTCCTTCCTTCTCATCATCTTCGTCATTTGACGAGCCTTCAAATTCGAATTCCATTTCCTCTTTCGTTTTGATGATCCTCCTCGGTAACGATTTCTTGAACCAAGGCGTTTCCATGAGCTTAGCTATTGTAATTCGCGTATTCGGGTTCGGATCGAGGAGCTTGGTGATAATCCGGCGCGATTCCGAGGAGAACCACGGTGGACACTTGAAATCTCCTTTATAAATCTTCTTGTACATGGCCACCATGTTATCTTCTTGAAACGGCAAGAATCCAGCGAGAAGAACGTATAGGATCACGCCGCAAGACCAAAGATCGGCCTTCGCTCCGTCGTAGCCTTTCTTTCCGATCACCTCCGGCGCCACATACGCCGGCGTCCCACACGTCGTGTGAAGAAGCCCGTCTTGTTTTAGATGCTCCGAGAAGGCGCTGAGGCCGAAATCGGTGACCTTGAGATTGCCTCGCTCGTCTAGGAGGAGGTTTTCGGGTTTGAGATCGCGGTGGTAGACGCTGCGGCTATGGCAGAAGTCGACGGCGGAGATTAGCTGCTGGAAGTAGGCGCGAGCGACGTCTTCTCGCAAACGACCTTTGGCGACGCGGTTGAAGAGTTCGCCGCCGCGGACGAATTCCATGGCGAAGTAGATCTTGGATTTGCTGGCCATGACTTCGTGGAGTTGAACTATGTTCGGATGTTTCACCATATTCATGACCGAGATTTCTCGTTTAATTTGATCCATCATTCCTACCTGAATCACTTTCTCCTTGCCCACGATCTTCATGGCCACGCTCTCGCCGGAGTGTAAGTTCCGGGCATGGTACACCTTCGCAAATGTTCCGTGTCCGAGCAATCTGCCCAGCTTGTATTTTCCATGTAGCACAGCTGCACTAGTACTAGTACTTGAACTTTTGTTCTCCATTTTTCTTATAAATATGTATGTATGTTAATTAACACTAGCTAGTAATTAATTACACTTACACCAGATTGTAATGTAAAAAAAGAAGAAGCAAATCAACCGTCTTCTACGTGTTTCCGGTGGCAATTTCTGCCTTCTGACTTGTTACACCGAGCTCTTCTTGCGTAATGATCAGAGAACTTTTTTCTCATTTTGCTGCATTCCCTGTAAATTGTATATTGTAGTTGGAAGTGATTTAACTTTGAATTGAAGTTCTCTTCTTGTGTGCGTTCTCCTTTTATGGTGCAGGGAACTAGGAATGAGAAGATTTTTGACGGAAATGCCCTTTGAGCGTGTGAGGTAAATGCATCAATAATTTAATGGGCCAGGGTGTTTTTTTTTTTTTTTTTAAAGTTTGATTAGGGACGTTTTGTTTGTCTGATGATTAATAATTGACTTGTTATGGGAGAGGGGTAGTACCGTCATTGTGGAGGTTTTCCTGGTTACGGAAGCGTTGGTGTTTGGCCGTTGGAATAGGAAGCACGTGACGACTGTTTCTTTTTTCATTTTCCAATTTCTGCTGGCTCGGGAGCTGAGAATTTGCTACAACTGCATCACTTGCACGTGATGCGCGACCCACCACCGCTCTGTTACTCGTTCTGTCTGTCATTTGAACACGTGGCTCTATTTCGAAGAACTTTGACATGTTCTTGTTCCACCGCTCAATATATATTTTCCTTTTTTTTTTTTTTTTTTTTTCTTTTTTTCGTTTTATTTCATCTTATTGTAAGTTATTACTTTCTTTTTATATTAAGATTTTTTAAATAACTCGGAACATATATCTGATGGCTTCGCTAATTAAACCTTTGATGTTCATTTATATTTATTTACAACTAAAATACATGTTAAACAGATTTGATAAAATCAGTTATTTCTTTTTTACATTAAATTAGTTATATATCTTGTAATATTAATGATTAGAACATTAATTACATAAGATTTAGTTTTTTTCTCGAAAAGTTGATCTAAATTAAACTTTTCTAAGCTTGACCCACCACCTATATAATAAGAGATTGCAAACATAAACAACTCAGGAACTTTAATACAAATTGTATCATCTCAATCAACATATGAGAAATGTGCAAGCATTAATGATTTCTTCAACCATTAGTTACGTAAATCAAAATCTAATGATTGCATTTAGCATGAAGCAAGAATAAAATTTCACTTGAAACACAAATATAATATCATGAGTAATGCTACATAGATTATTGTAGAAATTGCAACATAAACTGTATCATCCTACCACCCTTAGATTTTATTGAATCACATGTCAATACATTATTCAGAGTAATTTATATATAATTTTAACATATTCGGTGTTACAATTTACATTTCAGTACACTCCAATCATTTTAGCATTATTCTAATTATTTGGCCATTTGAATTGCATTCCAAATTTCCAATTACATTTTTTTTAGCAAAATAATACAACCTAATTGATCTAAAAAGTACAAATATTTTCCTTTTTCATTTGTGTGTTTCTATATCTATAACTATTATAAAAGAGGGTGTTTGTACTTTTTCAATTGCCTAATTTTTATTCCTATTAAACCCTTCGACTTATCATTTATACCTACATTTTCTTTTCTTTTTCTATCCTCGCTTCTTCTACCTTTTATCTCATTTTTTATGTCTAGATTTCATTCTTTTCCTCTATCCCTCCTTCATTGATCAACACAAGACTTTGAGCAAGGTGTATTCTACGCTTACGTCTTTCTTACCTTGTTATTTATCTTGGCAAAAGCAAGAAAAATAAATTTTTTATAATTTTTTTATACACTTGCATAGCTGAAACTTCGCAGATTTCCCACCTCATATCAATCATTTAAGAAAATCTCAAGGAGTGGAGGTGTATTCACTATAAGATAAAAAAAAATCAACTTTCTCAATAACTTACGATGATAGTTTCTCACAGCAGCAAAGTGGTTTTCAACCCTTTTAAACTTTTGCATTATCTAATTGACCTTTTGAATTATGATAGAAGTATAACAATGTATATAAAAAAATATTTTAAAAAAATTATCTTGGTTTTATAAATTATTTTTATCATAAGAAAAAATGTCCATATTGAATTGAACTAACTCATACATACATTTATAAAGTGTTGCAATTATATGTTTTTATTTGAGTGGGCTTTCGGTTGTTACGCCTACGAGTTAGTTGTACTTGACAAAAATAAGTAAAAAATGCTATCTCAATGATTATTTGTTGCACTCTTTCACCTTTATTAACTAAAACTAGACAAAATTATAATAAATTTAGTTTGGCTTCACCAACTTCTTAATATTTAAGCTTCAGAAAAAAAAAAACTTTTCGTTTCAATAAATTAGTTTCCTAAAACTTAGCCCCAAGGTTAACTAATTAGGTAATCAACATATTAATTACGTAAATTTTGATAAATCTCTTTTCTCTAGCTGTGTATAATATTTTTGGACAATACATACGTATTTTTAAAATATCTAAGAATTCTGGGTGCTCACACCTAACATACATAAAATATTTTTAATACGTAAAACTAACTAATTTGGGTGTACAACATTCCAAAAACAACAGAAAGCACATTTCAATAGGCCATGAGAGCTCACCGGCTGGAATATACGGTTCGAGCAATTTGCGTTGCTGGCAGCTGGACTCAGATCAAGCAGTTTCCAAGTAGTGCTATCGATTTGATTTGGACGAAATATCTAATATTTCTATACATGAAACGTGGCTTATTATGTATATGTTAGGACTTGGTATCGCCATGTTCCTAATTAATCATGAATTCTTGATTTAGTCATTTAATCATTCTATCTCAATGGGCTCATTATCACGTGGTGGAACCATATAGGTTTGACCCCACCATAAGGACCACCGAGCCGTAAGTTTCAAGGAATGAAACGATGGTTCATCCTAATTTGTTTTCAATAGAAAATGAGAGGCAGAAAATATATATATATATATCTTTCGATACGACAATGAGAATAATAATAATAATATTTTTGTTGGTTCTTTCTTCCAATTAATGAATCTAATTTGTATTTTTTTTTTGTTATTTTGTCTTCAGTGGAGCAAAGCCCATGCTGTTCTGCGCCTATTGGGGGGTGCATATAACTAATTAATTTTTTTATTAGTTAGGTATATATGAATTATGATAAGACACTCTTTCAATTAATTGTCCCCTTGATCTCCCAATATTCCTCTGGTCTGAAATCATCCCGATTTTGTTTTTTAACAAGTAGATCAATATGATTCTCCGTTCTGTAAACATCATCTAAATACTAATTATATATGAGCATTCTTTTTCCTTTTCCTTTTTTTTTTTTTTTGGGGGGGGAGGGACCCAAATTAACAACTGTTTTGTACGTATGGAAATGAAAATACGTGTAACAAATGCGAGCTGATAGCTCAACAAGATGCTAAATACTAATAAATGCTTAAAAAATGTTCAAACTAGTGAAAGCGATTGATGTGTGGAACGTAGCATGCGTGAGAAGCCTCAGCCGCAAATTCCTGATTGAGGTTCTAAATGAAGGGACACGTGTTACCATGATCCTTCCTATTACTCAAATTGACATTATTACTCTGTCTATCACTGTCTGTTTCTTCGCATTTGAGAACGACACGTGTCAGAATAGGACGACAATTATCAAACTATTGTCCCCTATACTATTCTTTGCAATATCGTACATTATTATATAATATAGTACTCGTAATGATACCATAATCATTATTAATACAAGTATTAATTGCCTAAGCGAGTGAGAGCTGATGGATGTTACATTTAGCGTCGTATTTCTTTGCCACGTTTCCATGAATTACGTATAGCACTCCAACGCACGGAACTTCATGTGTTTGTTCTATCAATTACCTAAAAATCCAGTACTTTGCTGCCAGCAAGCACATTTGTATATATTTATTTTATGTTTGCAATGTCCAATGGGTCTAATGACTCTAATCGTGGATTTTCTGTTCAATTAAGAAAAACATAGCTTTATTTTATATAATTGAATCATTGATTTATAAGCTTAATTTATGAAATAAACAATGTGTATTGAACTAGAAAAATGTTTTTATATTAGTTAGATTTCAGCGCTATTTTTCGATGCTAGTACCTATTTTTTTTGAATATTTTGAGATGTGAGTGTACTGCACAATATCTTTAAAATATTTAATAAAAATTAAGTGTTAGTGTAAAAAAATGACATTGACACTCAATATACATATTACATTATTTATCAATTTTAAGTACCTAGATAATTTATGTCAATTCAATAATATAAATATTTTTATAATTCAAGAATTATATCTAATATTATCTCCGTAATGATATGATAAATAGTAAGTAGTCAGTATTTTTTTTTCTTATAATATAATAATGTAATATATTATTATATTAGCTTATGTACATTTTTAAATATATATTTTGAATCGAATTAACATATCCTCAATAACAATTGGATAAAGTGTATAAAAGAGTCGTTGCTTGCCTAATTGGTTCGTCCCTTGGCGTGCTACATGGGCTTCCCACATTTTTGTATAGATAGCTAGACATTGAATAATTACCATGCGTAAAAGTACTTTAGAGGGAGAAATTAAGGGCGTGAGATGCATGAACTGGTATCAGTATCACCACATGACATGCTTGCAGCTGTGAATATTCCATGAAGATGCTGGAGCACGGCCGTTTTGTGATCATGATTTGAAGGGTACGATGATTGCTGCCGTTAAAATAGGTTTCGTGCTCCAAACAGAATCCAAGAATTAGGGAATTGATACATGAAAGCAATGATGTTGGGGTTGGTCACGCATGTGATTAAACTTCGATTTTGGGGTCTCTTTGTCAGCAGTTGTAAGTATTGCTGCTGGGATTGAAACGTGTGCATCTGTGTAAATCACATGACTAGTCCTGGACGGGTCCCGAAATATGTCTATCCTCCTATTTTCATTCATGTTAATTGAATAGGTGTGTTTTATGCGGTGTAAATGATTTTAATATATAATTTAATAAATATAAAAGGTGAAGTTGCACATATAATTATAATTTTTTTATAAATAATATTTTTTTAAATATAAAAAAAATATTATTCATACTATAAAAAAATATAACTGGACACGTTTGTGTTCATTGAATATTATATATATTTTTCATATGTGATAGTAGCTAGGTAAAAGAATAATCTAGTAATGATTTTCGAATAGGACCCAATATTTTCAATGACCCTAATCCAAGTGATTAATTCCTAGCTAAATTCAAATATTTCATTTTCTCCTTCCCTTAATCGCAATAATAGTTATAGAACTGTATTATAAAGAAAACAGCCCCATGCAGTCTACAATAGAGAATTTGTCACATATTTTCCTGCTATATAAAATGGAAAATTAACTAGAGCCCACTTTCATGTCAAAGAAAATTAACTAAGGCCCACTTTAAGACAGCCTAATTTGTACTTCCATGGGCCTGGGCCTAGAAGCCCGGTTCTCTGACGTCATTATATATTTACTTGTGTATAATTGACGAACATGCAGCATGCGTCTGTGCTCGGCTGCTAGTTTCCAATTTGAACATGTATTACTATATCTCTAGTAATGTTATATGTAATACTATTTTTTAACATTGGTACCTAGCCTTCTTGAAATATTTTAAAAATATGCATATATTTAAAAATATTATGTTCCCAAAATATTTAAAAAAATTAGGTACCAACATTAAAAAATAACATTGACACCTAATAAATATAAAACATTTATCTTTTATCATAGGCATAATAAAGAAATCTCGTGTTTCACCAATGCCTACTCTTCACATTACTTATACTATAAGATTATATATGAAGATTCAATAATGAAAAAACTAAAGGTGTTAATGTTATCACTATATATGTGTTTATTTTAACTTAAAGTCACTCCAATCATAGTTTCTAAAAATCAATTCAGTATAGGCAATTGATGTTTTTTTTCCACAGGTTCAAAAGTTTTTTTTTTTGGGTCTATGACCTTTTAGTGTCCATACCAATCCTTTTACGGGGGTGAGATTATTTTGAAGTCAAGAACTATTATGATTGTAGGACGTTCCTCATTAAAATATACAGTTAAATGTGGATATAAAATTAGACTCGAAATTAAAATTTCGTCTCTTAATTACGACTTATATTATATGTCTCATCCAAGAAGACTACTCAACTTTGGAGATTAATATTGACATTATGCTGGCTAGTCAAAAAATCATGATTATAACCATAGTTAGCATCTTGCTCATTCTTCGGACAAAACTCCTAAATGAGGGTTAGTCATCCACATGGTGGCATCATATCTAGATGATGATGATTACATTGAGTTGATATGCATGGGCCATGATTTTTCGACGTCATAGACGTGGTGTCTACTCCATTCTTCAAAACATTTTTGTTTTATGTAATAATAAAATTCTTTTTTTAAGGCATGATGCAACGAACTATATGGGGACAAGTAATGGTGGGTAAGTGGTTCTCATTATGTCAATTTAATTATCAATTCAATTATATTTCTACAAAAGCCAAGATAAGTTTATTTTATAATTTAATCATTCATGATCTCATACAATATAATATGTTGTATTATAATTATTATAATTATAATAATAATAATAATAATTATTATTATATATATACGAATACTTACTCCTTAACGACTAGCTATAAAAGATTTTGGTTATGTCGTTTATTATTATTATTATTCGACTTTAATGATCTGATGATATCAGATTCCTTTTCCCATGAAAAGGGATCAGATATTTTATTATATTATCTTCTTTTATATTTTTATTGCCCGTATTGAACTATTGATATCTCCGCGATCAGTAGTATATATCCAGAAATATGTATAATTAAATATAGTAATGTCATACTTCACAAAGTTCAAAGACTGCATTATGTATGGATGAGTTGACTGTGTACTATGGAAAACTGAAAAATTATTCTGATAAAATTAATTATTATAAAGTAATTAATGCATATATCCAGGAAAAATAATAGTAAACAAAACATTTGGACAACGATAAATAACCTCTAGACTATGGTGCTACTTCTTAAGTGTTTCAGATAATTGTATCCAAAATCAAACTACCATTACTAGCTAGTTGCATGGTAACATGGATATAAAGTTTTTTTTTATACTAATTTTTTATGAACAAAATCAATTAATCTCACATGTTTTAATAAGTTTCTTCAATTAATTATTCTAAATCTTAGATCATCAATAAATACGTTTGTGAGCATTCTGTCGAGCTAAAGGCTTTTATGACATAAATCATTTAGGGAAGGAAATATTATACCGAAATCTACAAGACCAATTTACAAACTTAACTGACTGTGGGTCTTGGGGGGACGGGACCATT
The DNA here is from genome assembly GCA_035771175.1 of Paratinospora sagittata. Taxonomy (NCBI): domain Eukaryota; kingdom Viridiplantae; phylum Streptophyta; class Magnoliopsida; order Ranunculales; family Menispermaceae; genus Paratinospora; species Paratinospora sagittata. The sequence goes on from CM069604.1 coordinate 35,856,451, forward strand.
TTTGTCAATCTGTTAGTGTAAGGATTAATGAGTTACTAAGAGGTCGATACCTCACGAGTAAGGATGCGAGGCTTAACGACACATTATTTTTAGTCAAAAATAAAAAAATCTTCGATCGGTAAATTATCTTTATAATTAAATTATAATTACTCAATTTAACTTTATAAAGCTTTTTTTTTAACCAATAATGGGTTGGTTCATTGATTCAGAGAATGAATTACGAAATATAGTTAAAAGACTAATCACGAGTTTAAGCCCGTTTTTACCTATTTCTGTTAAAAGAAGTGCTCTTACTCTAATAAATCCTCGAATTTAAAAGCATTAATTTTGCCCCATAGAATCGTGTGGGTATTGAAAAATGGCACTAAAAAAAAAAACTTTTTTCTTAAGTAAATTTCTATTTAATCGCAAGATAAATTAAAAAATAAATATTTTGGTAGCCCACCGGTATCTGAAACGGTATACTCTGGCTTCGGTTGAAGCGACCGAATCCACTGAACTGCCGGTAGTGGGAAGTTAGGCGTCACAAGTAAATAAGCAAAGTATCTGCAGGAGCACTCGCGTTCTGCAACGTGGCACGCTAAGTACAAGTCATTTGACGCACTGATATTGACGGGAACGGTTGTACTTATGGGAACTATCGTTGACGATGGACCACGCGGTTGGTGGGTCCACTTGTGCTCTTTATACTCCACTGGATGATACGTGTACCAATCGTAAACGAAGAACATAAAAAGTTTGACCACGTGGCATCATCCCAAAAGCGAGGGATGAATTATTGGTGTGTGTCGCTTGTGTTTTTTTTGGATTATATATTACAGTTTAAAAGGCAAAAAGCTTGTCGATTTGTCTGTTTATTTTTGTACTTGTGTTTAGTGCAATTTAAACACTCAAAGAAACGGAAAAATGGTAGATGGACCCGAAGCAAATATGGTCCAAGGGCTTCCACCCACGTCTCATGCATCCACAACTGTAAAGTAAAACTAGATTGAGAAGTAACACTAGATTGAGTATAACTAACCAACGCAAATTATTACTTTATATATAATATTGAATTGTATAGAATAATGATTTCATATAATATTAACAAGATTTGATCAACATTAATTAATAATAAATTAGAGAAAAGATGTTGAACTAGAATCTGTTAAATTTTTTATTAATCTGTATACTTTATTTGAATATCTAGCATTTATTTTTACTGAATTAATAGTTCTCAATAAAGTTAACCAGTCTAGTCCTTAGCCTGAGAGTTTAGATCACAATACACCCGCTTAAATATCAAGTCTTCTGAAGTAACAAGCTGCCTCTCGTTTACTATTTAAAATTACTAAGGACAAGACTAAATTTAAAAAATTATATTGATTGATGGTTCAATAGAGTAATGATATAATACATTGATTCCTTAATATGGTGCACAGATGAATAATGATATATATGAATAGTCGATATACGCTGATTCTCACTATTTCTCGTGAACCGTACCGCATGCATGAATAATGTTATATAATTGAATAGTACCATACATATGAATAGCGTGTTACGTAGGCAAATAGTATCGTACATGTGAATATTGTTGTATACGTGAATAATATCATATATCAAAAAAAACTTTTATGATGTGGAAGATCAGCTAAGGCCGCAACCACAGAGCATACTAAGAATTTTCCAGAAGTTTCGACACTACTTCTTGGAAACGTATACAATATTACACTATTAAATAGTGAAATACAGACAATAACTATAAAGAGTAGAGAGACAGAATATTTACTTGAGTCGGTTATGAGACCTACTTTCACGGGGAGAGTGCCGAAACTTTACTATAGACTGGATATTACAACTCCATTTTTTCTTTCAATGAGAGAACAATGAGACTCTCTCTCTCTCTTGATAATGAATTGAACTGAATTCTGAGCCCTTATTTATAGTCAGATCTGAATGAATTGAACTGAATGATGTACCTCCCCAGGAATAGCCGGGTTCTCATTGTACGTCCTTCCTCAGGAACGACGCTCTGGATTCACGTACAGATGTCCCTCCCTAGCAGTAGCCAGGTTCTCATTGTACGTCCCTCTCCAGAGAAATATGATGAATAGCGAGCATCGCTCCTAACTATTCTATGAATCATAAACCACATACGTCCCTAGGTGGTGATATGTATGATGCCAATGCATGAACTGGTCCGGTCTTTACTTAACATTTAGACTGACTTTGGCAACGTCTGGTGAACTTTATCAGGGTCGGTATCACGACGTGCAAGGTTAGGACATTCAGTATTACAGGTATAAGCTGAAAGCTTTCAATAAGACCAACCAGATCAGTCTCCAGTTGAGAGGTGAGACACGAGGTCTGCTTAAATGCCAATCGCCTAGAGCAGCTCGCTGCCACCCATTCACTATTAAAAGTTACTGAGGACAAGACCGAGTCTGGTTGAGCCAGATTGACCACAAATCCGGAATTACAACAGTGTAATACATGAACTCCAAAATATACAGGCATAAGTATGACAATATGAACGTTATACGAAATAATGCTGTGTAAATGAATGGTAGACATAATAATATATGAATGTAAAACTTTAATAAAGGTTATAAGACACGCAAACCTATGTTTCGTTCTCCACCTTCAGATAAGAACTTCTTCTTTCAGATCTGGCGCCTTCCTCCGGACAGAATTGCGTTGCACCACACAGAGAGTCTCGTAAAGAGAGTCTTAAACAGACAAAAACTCAAAATGAGTGAGAAGGAGAAGAAAAATCACAAGAGAAGGTGATTTGGTGTGAGAAATGAAAAGGGGGGCTTGTTTTTATAGAAGAAAAAATTACAGTCAGATCTGAATGAATTAAACTAAAATTTGAGCCCTTATTTATAAGAGAAGATTACGAATACAATATTATAATATAATATTTTATCATTTATTTTATATTATATTCTCACAAGTTAAATAATGTTTGTTGTTTAATTTGTTGGTCACGGGTTTAACAGCAAAGCAACAACTTTGGTGCTTGCTGGTCACAGTTAGCCCTCAAGTTCTGACCAATAAATTATTGGTCGGAGCCTCTTGTCTATATATTTCCTTCTTGATAGCTAGATACAAAAAAGGTGAAGAAGCAATCTGTCAGGGAGAGTTTTGTTAAGAGTTCATAAAAAAAAAAAATTGCTGAGAGATGCCGCAACTTAACGTGGGCTTTTGCTGATATACCACAAATCAAATCATCTCCATATATATACATAATTATTCCATCCATGTATACCATAATCCAAAAGACAATCATTGTCATTCATAAATCAAACATTTCATCATCTAAATATATATATCATCACCAAATATCTTAATAATCCAAAATAACCATTGATATCATATTCCCAAACTAACCCCTCTAGATGGTAATACATATATAAGATGTGTGATAATTATATATATATCAAAATATATAAAACATGTAACTACTTCTTTCAAAGCATACGTACATCAATAATGTCAGTCCTAATCACGTCCTGATCACTTTCAAATTTTCCCTTTTTCCTTTTTCTTTTGTATCTGAAATAGTGAGGAAAAAGGGGTGAGCAAACAATAGCTCAGTGAATATAGTTCTTGACATGACAATCGCATGCATTTAAAAAAAACATGGCATATCAAATCCTTTAAATTGAAATATTTCAAAAGCACATATGCAGCAACATTCATCAAAATAATATACATGCACACAATATATAGTTTATGCTCATTCATAAAAATTTCTCATCTCCCTCCTTCAAGGCAAGAGAGCGGGTCTAACCCTTGTATGGCCGTACAAGGTAGCCACAGCCTCTCATTACCCAATTCACAGTCATTTCAAGGATCGCAATCCTTGTTAGGACAGGCCTACTGACAATGAGGTTTCGCAAAACCACATCCGGGTCTAATTCCTAACGAAATGACATTATTATAAGCTCCAATTTCTAAAATTAGTTTGCATGATCACTAAAAACTCAATGCATTACATAAACATGCATACAATCAAACAGTTTATATGTGTACAATGCCATACAAGAACCAAATAAAGAAAACTATACTCACAGTGGTTACACGAGGTTTCTAAGCCAATATACCCTCTAAAATCGAACAACAATAATGTGCATCATAGTTGCATCCTCAAGAGCATTTATCCATTCACTTAATCTCTTAATTTAAACACTGAAATTAACCATAGATCATCGTGAGAATCACCATTTAAACTCACCAAAACACCATTACTAACACTCAAATTTCCTAGCTAGTTCAGCAGCTAAGATGAGGTTATTTCACCATGAAAATGTCACATTTAAACTAGATTTCAACACCAACGTACACATATAAGCATATGAAAACATATGTCAATTTTATTAAAAATCTAGGACATTCCTAAAATTATTTTGTTCACATCAACACGTGTCAAATCAGGCATTCTATCATTCTACTACCTTCAATAGGTATTTTATTGAGGTTCGACACGTTCGCGGAGACATCCAGACTCACAAAAATCATATCTTTAGCTACTAAAAATATCAATGCATATCCAAAAAATCATGTTCTTACCATCGAAACGTCCAGAATTCAGTTCTCTACGATTCTATGATCTCAAACCGGAGTTTTATTGGATTCTAATTCCATTTTATTCACTAGATATGATTACAATACTATTTACGTCGCTATTAACTATTCATTAAAAACATGAGAATTTTTACTAAAATTGTCAGACGATCACCAAAAATCATGAAATTAGTATCGATGGACTCACAACAGTGCATTCTACCATTCTATAGCCTTAAACTGGGATTTCATTGGGTTTTACTATGATTCGAAAGGTTTCAAAGATCAAAGCTAAGGATTCCAAAGGAATCCAATATCAAATCTAACTTATAATGCTATAAAAACTACAAACGAACAAATAAATTCAATCTAACCATATATTTAAGGTTCCTATAGCCTAGGAAGTGTTTTCCAACCTTCCTAGTGGATTTTCATTCACATTGGGTCAAAACCTCAATTTTTGGAAACGCCGTAAAATGGCTCCCACAGCAAAAATTACTCCGAAAGAAATGTTACATCTATCTTAGATATCAATTTCACGAAGAAATAGAGTGAAAAATAGTTACTGTAGGTCTCGATTCGGCAAAAATCCCGCGTTTCCTTGTTTTTTCTTCTTTCTCTTCCTTCTCGCCTTCTCTGGTTTTTCTCCTTCTTTTTGTTTTTTTTTTTTTTAACGTGTGAGAGAGAAAGGTGAGAGAATGAGATATTATAATACTAATGTATATCATGTTATACTAATATATATATATCATCTTATAATCATCTTATAATCTAATGATAAGATGACATTTAAGAATGCAAATATACTTAATTTAGGTATGTTTATACACATATACGTTTAACTCCTATGTTCGTATACGCGTATGTATACGTATTTCTCAACGTAAGTGTATAATTAAAAGTACAGGGTGTTACAAGCAGTTTGCTGAAGCCACATTGAGGGCTCATCAGGAGAATGTGACAGGTTTTTCTTCTTCTGTCCATCTTTCCATTATACCGACTTTGCCTGAAGTTGTCTCGTCAGAACTTCAGGGCACCTTTGCTAAGTTTTCTGAGAGACATCTATTCAGCTTCCTTCTTTTGAGGACTTTAGCGCAGAGGCGAAGTTGAAACGGGCTAAACTCAGTGGTCTTGTGTCACGACCCACTCTACGTGACGTCATGACCGGCACTGGAACCTTTGAGTATATCCTCTGTCGGGACACCCGACGTCCTCTTAGCTCTCGAATACATATACGAATTCCCAAAAAGAAATAAAAGTACATCCTTAACAACCAACTAGCATGATCATAATGAAATAAAATATTACTTCTCCAAATTTTTACAAATATAAAATTTCAGAGTCTTTAAAATGATATAAAACCCAACACATCCCAACTATGTGTTAAATATACAATTACTAGGTGTTATCATTTACATAATTTTCAAAATACAAAACTAAATGTACAACACCTATATGAACAAAAACAAGGGACGCTCCGCAGTCAAGCCTTCCCTTTTCCTTTTCTATCAGATCCTGAAAGAAGATGGTGAGGTGTAAGCTACAGCCAAATCAGTGAATGTTATTTATAAATGGCATATATGTGCATTTATAAAACATGGTACTATTAATACATAAATAGTAATACAATCAATTGGAGTGAAAATAAAAAGAATCTTAACTATCGTTTGAGACATTTAGGCTGCGTTTGATTTGTGATTTAAAAAATAGAATATAACTCAACAAGAGAAAAACTCATCAAACAACATTTTTTCATTTTTTCATTTTCTCAAAATAATTTATTTTCTTTGTAAATTTTAGAAAATTATTTTCATGTTTTAACGAACCAAACGCGTATTTCGTATTTTTAAAGTTTTAGATACAAAAAACTGTATTCAAATAATAAATCAAAGGCAGTCTTAAATTTCTTTAGTCAAGCTTTTTTTTTTCGTGTACTATCATATATTAATGTTTATAAAAAGTCCATTAAATATTTAACTGATTGACTAAAAAATCCATCTTGTCTGCAATGACCTAGTAGAAATATTAATTAATGACTTCATTTCTTCTAACAGAAATTAAGGATATAACATTGCGTAGCTATCAAGAGCCTTGCATATAATATATAGCAAACACATCTAATAATTAAAACTTAAAATTATAATACATAAAGCAAATCAATTTACATGCTTTTGCTAAGAATAATATTGTATCATTAGTATATAGTTTGGCTATACATACATATATATATATATATATATATATATATATATATATATATATATATATATATATATATATATATATATATATATATAGAAGAGACTTGCTTATATTCAATTTATTTTTTAATTGGTGAAATTTCCCTTCGTGTGGTTGGAGCATATATATATCAAACTAAAATACAATTCATAGAATTTTGAGTTAGGAGGCAATAAGTTGACCCGTGACCGGTCATAATGCAGAACTTGCTCACCATTTCTGGTGGATCCTCAATTTTTCTTGTAAAAGCAGAAACTTTTCTTTATACTATATGAAAGAAAGCTTTTTTGAACAATATCAGTTTTTAGTCATCATCATATACCAAATAGCTTAATAATTATGTGTCGATTCCTCGTTAAATGGAAGAAAAAATAAATAAATAAAAGCCAGTTGTTTGTCATATGTCATATATCTAACATAATATATATGGAGTTGAGTGCTTTATAAGCCTCACCTTTGCATTGATAAACGTTAGATGACTAGTGGGTCATATCAAAAGCAAGTTTTTTTTTTTTTTTTTTTTCTAAATTTGTTAGATTCCATTTTATTAATGAACATCTTAATTATTTCCGCTAATAACTTATAAATTAATGAAAAGTATTTATAAAATTATTCTAAAAAATATTTTTTGAGAAAAAGGTAGTTTTGATGTTGTAATCAATTAGGACCGACGTGACAAAGTAATTTACAAAAGTGCTAGCTTTTCGATCAAAATGATATTTTTACAGTTGAATAATCTAGTAAGGGATATATACCTGGCAACAACAGAAAAATCTAGTAAGGATCATAGTTTTATATATGGTTTCTATAGTATTAAACTTGTGCCTTTGAAAATAATCAAGGTGAAAATAATAATAATAATAAAACAACTACGATTATTACTCTTTAGATGGATCGAGGGAGGAATCTCAGATATTGGGCTACAAGTGCTTTGATTTTGTTCGACCAAAGCACGCCATGGTCTAACGCTCAGAAAGAATAACTACCTCCACTTATTTACTATATTTTTTAGTCATTACGTACACTGATTTAATACATTGGTGCCTTAGTGCATGATAGATCAAGTCTTTCAAGGGACACAAACTGGTCTCAAAAGTTTAACCAAAAAAGGGAGAGACACATAAACTAGAAGGATCGTATATGAAATTGATAATAATATGTGAAGAGCTACATAGGCTCTGGATAACAAAGGTTGAAACCCCTGAAGAGAATGGATTCCTGTCCACCAGGGGCAGGATACTGTGCCTACTGTAGTAGTTATTTGCATTTTCTTACATGTTGAAAATCATAAATATTTTGCAGGTAATTAGATTTGAGTAGTGCTACGTTGATATTTAAAGTGTACAACACTTTAGATATGATCAATTTAACATTTTCCATTAGATTGTGTGTTATAAATTTATTTTCTATGTTATCATGCAATCTATCTGGTTAAAGTGTTAACAATAGATTGGTTACACCCTGTCAGCTGACGCCTTCCAATAACGTTCTTTCTAACACTCCCATGTGGCCCATGGCCCATCCCACGATGGCAATACCTTGCTAGAAACCTTGGTCCCCAGTTACCACCTCCCCTCACCCACGTTTTTTTTTTTTGTTTTTTCGTTAAGGCCACCTAAATATGAGAACTACAAAATAAAATTAGGATGAACCTGAATAATCAGGGCAAAAACCATCAATCAAAGCCTAAACCACTTGTGCCAAAGGCTGGTGAGTCCTCTTACTCTCCTTGATTTTATTTTTATTTTTGTACATAAACGAAAAAAAAAAAAGATACTTTGGCAAAACTCAGTTGGTATAGTCATGCATCAAAACCTTTATATTATCATTAATATATGTATACACATATCCATTGATGTTTTAAATGATAATTATTAGGATAATAATTGAATAACACATTTGGTTAATATTATTTTTAAAAATTATTAAATCGCTTTGTATTATGTATTAATGTGTAATTTAAGACGATCAATACGAGACGATTTAACAACTTTTATATGCCATGTCACTAAAATATATTAAAAATATATATTTTTAAAATATTTTCTTAATTATTAATCGTCGATGAGAAGCGAGCGTTCCAGCCTTCTACGATCAAATTTCAAATTTCGTTAATTATCTAATAATAATAATAATAATCATTATAATAATAATAGATAGCGTTAGAATACGGAAAAAGAAACTTCTGACAAGGAGGACGGTTATTAGGGACCACGGCTTCAGCTTCTCCGAAACCAAACTACGGCCGCAGTTTTCTATTTTCATTTTTTGATTTTAACAAAGCAAATATAAAAATTCCTCAAGAAATAAATAAAACAAAAAGAAAGAAACTGAGAGAAATTAGCCCTGTAACCGGACCTAACTTTTTTATTTTATAAACCACTGCTCTTATGACAAGTGTCCATAGACGAAGTTGGTCAGTTTCATTCTTCCTACGGTACTATCGAGAGATCGTTAAGTAGCTATCTATCTTCTGACACAAGGTAGCAAATGGCATGAGAAGCCGACTAAGGAGTTCACCTCCTGGTGTATACATGATCTAAACTTTTTTAATAATCCAGAAAGGTTGAAGCCGGATCATTTGAAGAGTCGCGCCATTAGCTCCCGCATTTGTTGGGCCAATCGGCCCAATCCCCATTCATTTTATTTTATTATCTGATATTTCCACTGCTCCGAACCAAAAAAAAAAAAATTTCTATGTGCTTCGCGGCTCCCGCTCCTTCGAGACCCAAAACCAGGTGCTCTTCTCCATATATTCTCTCCACTCTCCAGTCTCCACCACCACATTCCGGCCACAAAATATGAATCTTTATAGTAATTATTCCCTAATATCTTTACAAATACACCCATTAGTTTTAATCTTAATCAGAACCCCTCTTTCAACCTAGTTTAGCTAATTACTTAAATCTTGAGGGTCTCTTAGTTAATACCACAGCAACTTCAGAAAGATGGAACACAAGCTTGTCGACGGCGACGGTCCGAGAAATATCTTGTTCGGAAAATACGAGATGGGAAGGCTTCTCGGTCAAGGAACCTTCGCGAAGGTCTACTACGGTAAGCATCTCAAGTCCGGTGAGAGCGTAGCGATTAAAGTTATTAACAAAGATCAAGTGAAGAAAGAAGGATTAATGGAGCAAATCAAGCGAGAGATCTCGGTGATGCGTCTCGTTCGCCATCCGAACGTTGTCGAGCTCAAAGAAGTCATGGCGACGAAAGGAAAGATCTTCTTCGTTATGGAATATGTTCGCGGAGGAGAGCTGTTCGCGAAGGTTTACAGAGGAAAATTGAGGGAAGATCAAGCTCGTAAGTACTTCCAGCAATTGATCAGCGCAATCGATTTCTGCCATATCAGAGGCGTCTCTCACCGCGATCTTAAGCCGGAGAATTTACTCTTGGATGAGAACGAAGACCTCAAGATCTCCGATTTCGGCCTCTCTGCCTTGCCGGAGCATCTACGCAACGACGGATTGCTACATACTCGGTGTGGAACGCCGGCGTATGTGGCGCCGGAGGTTTTGAGGAAGAAAGGCTACGACGGATCGAAAGCGGATATATGGTCTTGTGGAGTGATTCTGTTCGTATTACTCGCTGGATTTCTTCCTTTTCGTGATGAGAACATCATGAAGATGTACCGAAAGGTTTTCCGAGCGGAATTCGAGTTTCCGCCGTGGTTTTCGTCTGAAACGAAGAGGCTAATTTCCAAGCTCTTAGTCGCAGATCCGGCGAAACGAATCACAATTCCGGAAATAGTACGAGTGCCTTGGTTCAGAAAAGGATTCACTAGACCGATCGCGTTTTCGATCGGCGACGACCAAGCAATTGACGGATTTGAAGACGATAATAATAAGAATGTTGACGGAGAAGATGAATCGCAGGCGAGAGTGCTGCAGAAATCGGCCTCGTCTCCGCCTTTCTACAACGCGTTCGAATTTATATCGTCGATGTCGTCGGGGTTCGATCTATCGTGCTTGTTCGAGAGCAAGAAGAAGACTGGTTCGATGTTTACATCGAGATGCTCGGCGCCGGCGATCATGGAGAAATTGGAGAACATGGCGAAGGGGTTAAGATTCAGAGTGGTGAAGATGAAGGATTATAAAGTGAAGATGCAAGGAACGGAAGAAGGACGGAAAGGACGGTTATCTTTGACGGCAGAGGTGTTCGAGGTGGCTCCACAGGTCGCCATTGTTGAGTTCTCCAAGTCTTCTGGGGACACACTTGAGTACGCAAAGTTCTGCCAGGAAGATGCTAGGCCCGCTCTCAAAGACATAGTTTGGACTTGGCAAGGAGACGGTAACGGTAACGGTAACGACAACAGCGAGGAAAATTTTCGTGTAAGTAATTAATTAGTAATTAACAAAAGTATATTACTGATAAGTAATTATAGGCGTGACCGAGTTAAAAAGGACGAGATGTTGAGTTTTCGGAGTTTGATGATGCATATATGTAAATTATACAGAGGAAACTTTTTTTTTTTTTTGGGGTTTCTTGTAATGGGTTGAACAACTCTAACCGAGTTTCTTTACATATTTTAAACACAACTAGTCTCAAGCTTGAACAAAGGAGGAGGCTCATACCTATGATAAACTTTGATACTATGATATGAGCACTTTGATACTATGATATGAGTCACATCTTCTTGCGTGAAAAAAGTAGATTTATGTAGCTAAAAGTAACAGAACGTTTGGCTTTGTTTTACTGGGCACTTTTTTTTGGGTAGAATTTCACCCAAAGCTGGTGGATGTGAATGGAAAACAAAAGGATAGGCTACAAATTGGATTAAAGAGAAGTTAAAAACGGGGTTGAAGTGATAGTGTCTTGACATGGAAAAATGGATAGGAAATGGAGGGCTTCAAGTTTGAAAAGCAGAAATTATATATGGACACAAGTAAGGGAGTGGCGGTTCATCTTTGTAGCATCTCTTTCAAGCGATACAGTCATAGTTTTTTTAAGTTACTTGTACCTCTGTGTTCAGCGGAAAGTAGAACCACCTTCAGGGCTTTCGACCTTTTCTTTGTTTTTTTGGTGATATCCAAGTCAACTTATATGCAACAACTAATTCCTAGGACAAGCTTCAATGTAGTTCACGGCATTGAGGTGTTCACCCCACTCGACAAGGAGGCTCAAACTCGTATTTTTTAACTTTAATTATTTTACCATCTTGTTCAACGGAGGACTTTAAGCCTTTGGGATTATGTATCTTATATAAAGAACGCTTAATATAGGAAAATATTTTAAAAACATACTTTTCATTAAATTCAAAATAATTTAACAATTTTTAGGGATAATGTCAACAAAACATGTTAGTGAAGTATTACTCTTTAATATATTAGGGTCAAGCCTTGTTAACGATACATAGAGAGTTAGTTGTAAACTATTTCCCTATATATGATTATTGTTGATCTTTATTGTTATATAATTTTCTTTAATACCTAAATTTTAATAGTGTACATATCAAATTTATGAGATTCAAGGCAAGTAGTATCGAATTAAAGATGTTTTAGAAACATTTTTTTTTTTTAAAGTTCTTGAAGACACTAGTTATGCTTGTATTAAAAGGCTATATATTAATCTAAAGATATCAAGTGTCTAAGTATACTTCTCCCCGTATATACCACGGTCTAATAGGTAATTAATTTTTATTTTTTGAGTACTGACACAAGTTCAGAAAATGTTAACATTGGAGTTAAAGAAAGCTGAGACTCCTCAGTAGGATCAAGAATATGAATACAACGATAAAAGACATAAGGGGTCAGATAAAGACCATATATATCAATTATTATGGTTCCACTCTTATTTTTTTTAAGAAAAAAAAAACTCTTATTTATTTATAAAGAAAAAAAATTAAATTTTTAACTTTAAATAAAAAGGTTCAAATACATATCCTTAAAACCAACTAACCTTTGCAATAGGTAATTAAGTGATTCTATTTTAAAAACCATTTTGAATATGCATTCAATTCCATGAGCCATGAATTTATTGTCATTTTGTGAAAAGTGGAGACGTCATTCCCTTAGCTGTACCAGCCAATAATACACTCCAGACGTGCCCTAAAAATTGTTCCATTTAAGTTCGGGCGACAATAATGCGATATGCCGTCCTTGTATTCTTATTGGCTCTCTCGTGAACTTTATTGGGCCACCTTAATGTCACAATCAAATTGAAACGATTCTTGTAAGGCCCTCTCGCATTATTTTCTGGAGTACGTAGTCGCCATTGCTAATTAATCAATTAATAACATTTTTATTCTTTCTTCAAATAATATTGATGTGACGACCCACACCCCAGACTGATCGTTCCTTATGGATCGGCGTGTAAAAGTGTTAGGGTGGGACGCCTAACGAAGGCATCCACGACTACCTCAAATCACCCAATGAGATGATCGTAACCCTACAAGCCTCAACCAAACTTTTACAAGAGTCCCCCTAATTTTTTTTTTGAACCACATCAAACCTGATGGACTTAACAATCCTAAATTATCACATACATCCACATAAATCAAATAAGAATGATATCCCATAAACAAGAAATAATCATAAAGTTCTCAAATAAACATGAGACAACCATGATCACAAAAGTTCTCAATTTAAACCCAAAACAGTCTAAGGCAACATGCCTAGACCCATCATCAAATCTAAGTCCAAAATATACAACCAAATACATCAGATTCAAGGCCACAAGGCCAATATACATAAACACAACCATAATCCCTCTCACCGTCTAGGTTTAACAAATGTTATAGATTACATATGTATCAAAATAAGCAAAACAATATACATATGTAAATAAAGACATCAAACCATACGTACGAGTCCTAGCTTGACAGTGGCTATCCCTAAAGCGTATGCTATGTCCTTGCCCTTACCCTTATCAATAGAACCTGAAAATAGAGTAAAAGTGTGAGCCAACGATGCCTAGTGAATAGTGTTTAGTAGTGCCATCATTCATACATCAATAAAAGTCATATATGCTCATGCACAAAATTATGCTCATAAGTATGTGAAACATAAAACACATATTAAAATAAGCATCAACCATTCTCATGCATTTTAAATCCATTCGTCTCAACCTCTAGAGAAGTCAGCTTGGCAACATGCACAAGCTTCTCAAAACATCTAAGAGGACTTAGCCTGAGAACACCCAAGGCTTCTAGGGTTTCAACTCCATTCATTTTCACCTCTAGAGAAGTCAGCCTGACAACATGCACAGGTTTCTTAGAACATCTAAGAGGACCTAGCTTAGGAACACACAAGGCTTCTAGAGTTTCCAAAATCATTTAAAATCCACTTCTAGAGAAGTCACATTGGCAACGTGCACAAACTTCTTAGAACATCTAAGAGGACTTAGCCTAGGAACATCCGAGGCTTCTAGAGTATCATTGCATGCAATTTCAAATCATATTAAACACATGCATTTCCATAAAAATATTCATGACTTTCAACATACAAGTATAAATGAATATGATGCCACAAGTGATAAACAAGATGAACAACTACTCACAACCAATGCCACGCAACAACCTATCGACACACGTGTCTACACGAATCCCAATGAAACACAAGATCCTGTAAACCATAGATCCATGCACATGTATCAATCATAATGACCATCCATACATAGACACACTAATCATGATCAATTCCTAATCCAATAAGTCCATGAGTATCTAATTTCCACCATGTGTCTTTCATCTCATGATCAACCTCGACATCCTTGCCAAGCCACGGATAATGCTAATTCCCAAAAACTAAGACAATCACTTAATCTAGGTCATTCAATCCTAACACAAGTCTAAACCATTCAAAATCATGCAAGATTGATCATAATCAAGTCAATTCCTCAATTCAAATCAAAACATGGCATATGACTCAATTTGAGAAAAAATCTCTACAATAGGCATAGAGCCAAATTGCATTAAGTCATACAAAATTAGCATAGGTTCAAACATTCTAAACACATAATTCTACTCATATTAGGTCTAATTAGACAATTTCCAAGTTAATTTAATCAATTGTCTTGGTTTAGGTCAAAAGTTTCAATTTTAGGCAAAATCCCAAAATTGAGCCCTAGGCCGATTTTACACTACACCTAGGGTTTCCAATGGAAAAAATTTCTGAACACCACCATCAATCAACTAAAATCAGCCATTTATTCAACATAGTTAACATGCAAGTCCAAAGGAAAACCCTAAGTTCATTTTCTAGGGTTTAAGGCATTTACACTTAACCCCTCCAATTTCTTGCTAGAAATTGGGGAAAATTGTGTCATTGGGTTTCAAATCAACCAAAGAACCCAAATCAATAGCATACAACACGGCCCTAAGGGTTTCCAACAAAACCATAATCTCTTGCACTACCAAAAATCGTGGTGGAGTACATGCAAAATGCATTTCAAGTGTAAATTTAGGTCTTAGAGGGTTATTTCAACTATAAACAAGCCAAAGAGGGCGAAGATCATTGAACCCTAGGTTAGGGTCACCACAAATCCGTGGTTCATACCCATCTTTAGGTCAAAATCATGCTCTTTTACTCATTTACAAAGAGATTCTTGAAAGAAAATGGGAAAACACTATTAACTTGGGTGAGATTTGAGCTAGAGATCTCCAAAACCTAAACTTTCTCCACTCCTCCTCTGTCCCCTCTTTTCCAAGCTCAAAAACATGCAAGTGAGTTAATTTTGGGTGTTGGTTGCTTAAATACACAATTTTGGGCCACACTTGAAAATATGCCAAAATTTGTTTATTCTCACGCATGTCACAATAGGTCAATTCTAGGTTCATCCAAAATGAACGTACGTGACATTAGGCCAATTTTTAGGTTCATCCAAAATAAACTATTCTCACATACGTGACATTAAAGTATTTCGTTGGTTTCTTTAAAATTTAATAAACTTCATAATAAATACGTACTGAGAAGAACACTTAAAGAGATTGGCTTCAATCTCAGAGAACTTCACCTCTTGAGTTAATAGCCCAAGATCTTACTAGGCTTTCCTTTAAGCCAAGCCGACTAAATCACCTGACAGTGCACAGTTTCCCTTGGATGCTTAGTTTGTTTGCAGTGACGTTCTGCTGCCTGATTTCAGAAGGAACAGCACACTCAATAGCTTCTACACCGGTGAGCGAAAAGCTTTTGAGAACCTTTTCTAAGACTTCCTCCACCTTCTTTACTCCAGAGGCACACACGCCAATAGTAAAAAACAGGATGCAGACTCCTTTAGAGATGAGGATCACGACCAAACCGCCCCTCCAAGATTATCAGTTTTTTGAGCGAAAACACAACCAGCAACCGCTCCACAAACTTCACTATATAAAGTTAAACTGCTATCATGGTACATATGATGAGTACTTCAATATCAAAATACTGGCAAGTTTGTTCATTATCTCTATTAATACGAGTCTGAAATTAATTAATATTTAATTCTTGATTTTATTTTGTTAATCTTAGCCCTATGTATATATATATAACTTGGTCCCTTTCATTTAATGGCCGAACCGTTAATGGCTGATGCCACATATATTTATTATTTACTAGGCAAAAGTGAGAGCCCAAATTAAAAACCATATATTGCGCTGCTGTTTCCACAATGAACGCATACACGTACCTAATCTCCGCTAGGAAAAGAGTACTTTATTGAATTCTTAAGAATTCAAGAAATTTAAATTTTTATTTTCATGAATAGTTAAATCTTCTTGTATTATATTTGAAGAAAAGATCACTGATAAGCATAAATCTTTCCAAAGGTATTTAAAAAGGTGGCAATTGAACATATATTCTCCTCTTAATAGATTTTGATCGTCCAAATCCCAATGAATATATTATATTAATTATAAATCTAAACAGATGTCATCTTCAAATCATTTTTCATGGCATCTCTTTAATCATGCAAATTAACTTGGTACCTGGGCCTGGCATCGTTGTCGAGCAAAGGAAAGAAGAATGACGCATGCATTCATTCTAATTACAGGAATCTTCAAGCGTGAGTAACGATGTGGTTCATGGAAAAATGAACACATTTATTGTTTGGTCAACCAAATTTAATTTGCATAATCATAACGTTCTTGCCACCAAAAAATAATAAAGGTTCTTGCTTTCAAACGACAAATTTAATTTATTTATTTTAGTGGATGTTACTTGTTTTGAAATACTATTTTTGTGTATAGTTCCTAATTTATTTGATGAGCTAGTTATTTTATTAGTAATATTATACATATTAAGAATGTATAGATCAACTCTATATATATATATATATATATACACGCCTGATTTGTTGAATGAGTATTTAATTTAAATATAAAGTACTCAATTCAACTTAATCAAATCATTTTTCAATTGGATGAAGTTAACTATATAAACATGTGTCCTTCGTTCATTATCTTGGTTAAAGGGTTAAGCTGACACTTAAAAATCTTAACCTTCGCATGGTCTGATTGGTAGATTCAAATCATAGATTTTCGGGTTTGTTTTAGTTTTTCTATAGATTTATTTATTTTGCCATTCTAAAATGTTTACAATATTGACCCTTACCATATATTAGACAGATCCATAGGGTCACGAATGGAAACTAAACAGAGATGCCTTTTGTGACTTAAGCCAATGATTAATATTAACAAATTCACGTTATAAATAAGTTTTACTCGTAGTTGTCAGCTATCTATTATATATATCAAAGCTAATTTAATTCTTATTTTGAGTCTTATTCCGAAATTAAGAAACAGTACTGACAGCAACAGTATATGTCCAATCTCTGAAGATGAGGGATTATTATGTATAGTTTAACTGAAGCAGTACTGACAGCAACAGTCGCCTTTAATTTGGATTATTGAATTGACGAAAGATATGGTTAAACACAAAATTATAGGATGAATAATGAGAAAAGGTTAGAAATATTTTGGAAGAGTACTTTTGAAGTTGGGAACGCAAACTTAGCACGACTCTTTGATTGACAGTACTTTAGAAAATCTTACTTCTTATCCAGACCGACGCCAATCTCTGGTGACAAATGTCACCGCGTCTCTAATTATTGTTCTTTGCTGCATGTATTTAGTCTGTAGTTTCAAGGGGAAGGGTGGAACAGTGGAGGTGCCACCTCCAAATACCACACTTTGAAACACTGCAGAGCCATGCGATAGGTTACTCGATTTCAGGATGCCTTTCAACTTTTTGCTGCTTAGCTACTAGAACGTGCTTTTTGGCTGCTTTTCAGAAGAAAATAGTCACCGGGAGTGAGACTTTATATATATATATATATATGTCCATTTTTTCTGTAGTTTTTTATTGTGTTTTATTTAAAAATAAAGTTTACTAGAGTAAGTACAACCTAACTTAAGAATTTCACTAATTTTAAACGACTCGGCGCAATTACGCGAGTTACTTTTTTTTTTTTCTAAAAATAATTTAGTCTCTAATTATTGTTCTTTGCTGCATGTATTTAGTCTGTAGCTTGATTTTTGATTCTTGATTTTTGTTAAGATTGATTTTGGTTTGTTGCCCAAGAATTCCTAAATCCCTTGGATTATTAATGCCACTGTGTATTGATATATATCTATACCTATTATAAAAGAGGTAGTTTGCTATACTGTAGCATTTTTTGAATGGCTCAATTTTCATACCTATTTTATCCTTCTACTTGCTATTTATGACAAACTTACTACACTGGTTTAATTTTCATACCTATTTTACCCTTCTACTTGCTGCCCATGACAAACTTACTGCAGGCAAATTGCTACATTGTAGCATTTTTTTCAATTACTCAATTTTCATACCTATTTTATCCTTTTACTTGCTATTTATAACAAACTTACTACAATGGTTTAATTTTCATGCCTATTTTACCCTTCTACTTGCTGCCCATGACAAACTTACTGTAGGCAAATTGCTATACTGTAGCATTTTTTTCAATTACTCAATTTTCATGCCTATTTTACCCTTCTACTTGCTACCTATGACAAACTTACTACAGGCAAATTGCTACACTGTAGCATTTTTTCAATGACTCAATTTTTATGCCTATTTTACCCTTCTTCTTGCTGCGTATGACAAACTTACTGCTCTACTAGCAGAGACAAGTTTCTTTTTCTTCTCCAACTGTTCTTCTCTTTCTTTGTTCTCTATCTCTCTTGCCCTTCTTTTTTTCTTTTTTTGCCGTTTGTGCTCTTCACACAACAACTTCCTTTCTCTCGTGCTCATGATTTCTAAGTGTTCGATCTTCGATTTTAGGTGTGCATCATACTCTTCTATCTCTGATTTGCTCTGTTTTTTTCCATCTTTTGTACATTTGTTTTTATATAAAAAATTTTGCAACTCTTTCAAATCGTTGTTTCTTTGTTATTTTTTGCTTCGTTTATTTTGCGAATTTTAAGCATCTCACTTTGTTGCCTTGTAAAATAAAACGGCATTGTTATTACATTGGTTAGGTTTTCCTTTGGTTTTTTTTTTTTTTTTAATTTCTACCACAAGTTAGGTTTTCTATTTAGGCTTCTAATTTTATTCTTTTGGTAGACGTTATTGCAAGTAGACCTATTTTCAACCCAAAAAAAAATCTATCTTTTCATATTGCACTAATTTCGTTTGTGTGGATTTGTTTTTGTTTTTTTTTTGTTTTGTTTTGTTTTTTTTTCTTCGTCTCTTCCTTCTTCAATCTTTCATAGCTCATGACGCTTTTTTTTTAATTTTCTTTTCGCCCTTTTTATTTTATTTTACATTCAATTTTTGGTGCTTCAAACTGGTTGGACGAAATTCAACAATTTCAGTCTGCACGTTGGATTTCTCCTCTAGAAGCAATGTGGCGATTCTATAGTTTTCTTTTGAATGAAATATATCCTTCTTTGATAACCTTACAATTACATCTTGAAGGTAAGCTGTCACGATGCCCCTGACGTAGGCTGATGTCATGACCGGCACAGCGTACTATACACTGTACATACTCATATACAATATATAATACACTGTCAGCCTTCACGTACTCTCACAAACCTTCCCAAAATGTACAGTAATTTTTTTTTAAATATACCACAAATCAAATCTAGATATCTATAATCATCCCAGTCATTCACACATTACATTTTCATTTCCTCATCCAATATCTTAAGCTATATATATGCTCACGCATCCCATCTAGATGATAATACATATATATATAATGTGTGATAAGTATACATATCAAAATAACAAAAGCTATTTCCTCCAAGCAAACATACACATACCAGACTCACTCACGGAGTTTTCTTTTCCCTTCGGCTCAATACCTGAAATATTGGAGGAAATAGGGTGAGCAATCAACAGCTCAGTGAATATAGTTCTTGAGATGACAATTATATATATTTATAGAAATATGACATTTAAAATCATTTCAAACACTTATTCAACACATGCATCATTCAACGAATATATTGTACATGTCAACAACATAAATTTGCATGATTTTCAATAACACAATGCACAATCTCCCTCCTCCGCAAGGCAAGAGAGCGGGTCTATCCCTTGTATGGCCGTACAATGTAGACACAACTTCTTATTACCCAATTTACAGTCATTTCAAGGATCGCAACCCTTGTTAGGACATACCTATTGATAATGAGGACTCGCAAAACCTCATTCGGGTCTAAGTCCTAACGAAATGACAATTAGGAATCGCAAAGCCTCATCATTACAAACTTCAAGTGCTAAAATCAGTTTGCATGATCCATAAAACTCAATGCATTATATATATATATATATAACATGCATACAATCAAACATTTTATATGCGTACAATGTCATACAAGAACCAAATTAAGAAAACTATACTCACAGTGGTTACACGGGGTTTCTCTAAAATCAAGCAACAATGTTGCTTCCTCAAGAGCGTTTATCCATGCCCTTAAGCTCTCAATTTAAACACTGAAATGATCATAGATTATCATGAGAATCATCATTTACCATTTTGGTAGCTACTAAAATATCAACTCACTGTTCACAAGACTATTCATTTTTTCACTATTCACTATTCACTATTCACTATTCACTATTCACCATTCACTATTTACTATTTCTTTTTACTATTCATCCGAAAGATGTAAATTGTATTAAAATTGTCAATTGGTCTCCAAACATTATGAAATTGAATCTAACCACATATTCGGGGTTCTAACATTTTTCTACCTTTCTAGCGGAGTTTCATTCACGTTGGGTCAAAACCTTATTTTTTTGAAAACGCCGTAAAACGGCTCTTACAGTAAAAATTACTCCGCTAGAATCGTTACATCTAGCTTAGATATCAATTTTACAAAGAAATAGAGGAAAAATCACTTACCGCGAGTCCGAATTTGGCGCGAATCCCGCGTTCTCCCTTCCATTCTTCTTCTTTCCCTCTTTCGTCCGTCGTTCTGTTCTCTCTTTTCTTCTTCTTTTTTTTTCATTTGTTCAGGAACTCTCTTTTTTTTTTTATTCTTCTTTTGTTTTCTTTCTAATTCTTTTCTTTTCTATTTTTTTGTTTTGTTTTGGTGTACACGTTGGAACTAGATAGTGCTCTTTATTTTATTCTTTTTTTTTATTCATTCAAGATTAAGATTAACATGATAGTTGATATTTATATATAATATATACAAGTGATTCAATACACCTAGGCTCCCCTTAATAACCAACTCCTCCATCAAATTCCATTCAATTCAACTAATCTCATTCATATAAGTCATTTAATAATTCAATTTCAATCTACACCATTTAATAATTCACTTATTTCACATGTATTCATTTACACACATGCATTACATCATACTATGCATTAAGTCCTTAAATCATACTCCAATCCACATATTTCATTAACCAACCTCATAAATTAATCAATTTAATTCATATGTATCATCTGCATTGTATAAGTTTATTTATTTACTACTAATCATACACGCGCATATGTAGCTCATACGTATCATATGATCACGTGTATATGTAGCTCATACGTATAAAATATGTATATTATATAGCTTTATATACGTGTACTTCAACGTATGTATTTAATTAAATTTACGGGGTGTTACATAAGCAATTAGTCACATTTTAAAAATCTGATGGATTACAAAATATTGTGAACAATGAATTTTCATGTCGATCTATCTTAACTGATTATGTTAAAATGAACAAAATGATGAAATTGCTCGAAAGTTATTATATAGAGAATTTCCTGAACATTTTGTATGGAATCAACAACAAAAAGTATGGACACAGAAAATAACGTAACGTGATTGGTAGAGTTGTTACAACATGTTCGACTGAAGGTGATAGATATTATTTACGTCTTTTGTTAAATCACATTAGAGGTTTTACATCATTTCAAGAACTAAAAGTCGTTAATGGTATTTGTACTTTATCATTTCGAGAAGCATCTTTATTACATAAATTATTAGAAGCTGACAACAATTTAGAGTCATGTTTGGAAGAAGCGTGTGCATACCAAATGCCTAACACCTTACGTCATTTATTCGCTACAATATTAGCATATTGTGAACCTGATAATCCACGACATCTATGGGATAAATTTAAACATCATATGTTTGAAGATTATTATCAATTTGTTGTTCACTTAAACATGATTGAAAGAAAAGCTTTAGACCATATAAATTTTATTTTAGAAGCAATTGGAAGAAATGTCAATGATTATAACTTGATTGAATATCCATTTATTTTCAATGAAAATGACAAGGGCAATGTAGAAATTAATGAACAGTTTAAAATTTATGTTTATAATGATGATATCTTAGCAACAAAAAAAATTGAATATGCAACAAAAATATGCATACGATACAATTTTAGAAAAAAATTTGAGAAATAAATCATATATATTTTTCATAGATGGTCCAGGTGGAACTGGTAAAACATTTTTGTATCGAGCAATACTTGTTACCATTCGATCAAAACATATTATTTCATTAGCAACTGCAGCTTCTAGAGTAACAGCTTCAATATGACCTGGAGGTCGTACAACATATTCAATATTTAAAATTCCAATAAATCATACAATTTTAGTAAGCAGCCAGCTTTGGTAAAATTATTACAGCTCACAAAATTGATTATCTGGGATGAAGTTCCAATGTCAAGTAAAAAAACTATTGAAGCTTTGGATCATATGTTAAAAGACATGAATGAAAGTCAATTACCTTTTGGTGGAAAGGTAATTGTATTTGGTGGTAATTTTCGTCAAGTACTTCCAGTTATACCAAAAGGAACAAATTCAGAGATAATTAATGCAACTCTGGTAACTTCCTATTTATGGCCATTATTCAACAAAATAAAGTTAACTGAAAATATGAGAGCAAGATTAGATCCAATATTTTGTGAATATTTACTTCGTGTTGGAAATGGAACTGAGATAGAAACAGATAATCAAATGATTCAAATTCCTTATAACATGATTTTGCAATATGTTGAAGATACATTGTCATTAAACCACTTGATCAATATTATATTTTCAAATCTTCCAGATTATGCAATAACTTAAAAACAATGACTGGTCGAGCTATTTTGACTACAAAAAATGAATTTGTTGATAAGATAAATAATTTACTTATTAATCAATTTTCAAGAGAAGACATAACATATTATAGCTTTGATCAATTCTTAGAAGATAATAATAAAGATGTTACTGAAGAATTTTTGAACAGCTTAGTATTAAATGGTATTCCTCCACATGAATTAATTCTTAAACCAAATTTTCCTATCATACTTCTTTGAAATATTAATTCATCTAAAGGATTGTGCAATGAAACTCGATTAATTTGTCGACAATTTGGAAGGAATGTTATTGATGCTGAAATTAGTGTTGGTCATTATCGTGGAAAAAAAATATTTTTGCCTAGAATTCCTTTTATCCCAAATGAACATGATAAATCTCCATTTCCGTTTAAAAGAACACAATTCCCAATTCGTTTGTGCTTTGCTATGACAATTAACAAAGCCCAGAGTCAAACATTAGATTTTGTTGGTATTTATTTACCTCAACCTGTATTCTCTCATGGAAAACTTTATATTGCATTATCACGAGCAACAACTGCAACATCTGTCAAAATTCTTATTAAGCCTATATTTTATAATAAATTTGATTATGACAAAACAAAAAACATTGTATATAGAGAGTTACTATCATTAGTTAACTAATCTTCATACCTATAGAAACTCTTGTTTATATATAATAGTTATGTATATATATATATATATAAATATTGATTACTCCGTAGCATCATCTATCTAATTACTTTTATTAAAGGTATGTCAATACTTTGATACTAAACTTAATA
The DNA here is from genome assembly GCA_035771175.1 of Paratinospora sagittata. NCBI lineage: Eukaryota > Viridiplantae > Streptophyta > Magnoliopsida > Ranunculales > Menispermaceae > Paratinospora > Paratinospora sagittata. The sequence goes on from CM069604.1 coordinate 35,880,509, forward strand.
CTTGATTAGCTTAATAATAAAATATAAATATGTCTTTCATTAATTTTAAGGGTTTTTTTTTTGACAAATAGCTGCTTACCTTTTATTTGTAGGAACACATAAATACACCTCAATGTTTAATAGGAGCATATAACGGTTCAAAACTTTTCAACAAAATGAGGTAAACAAAACTATTATTTTTCATAGATAATTTTCTTAGAAAATTTCTACAACAATTGATGCAATGCTTTTCAATTACTCATAGCATGCATCTTATGAATGTACTCTTCTCGTGCTAAAATATTTAATTTAATTTTTAATTTTTTATAATTGATGACTTCTATGTTAATAACAGTCTCATTGATTCAGATTACCTTTATAATTCATATTAATATTTTTCTATTGTTTCCATTATTCATGAATAATAAAATGCTTACAAAACTTCAAAAATCCAAACAACTATGAAGTAATGTCCCACTCAATGTATGTGATATTAAATATTATTAATCACACAGGTTCACTATTCTCCTCCACACAATAATATCAATGCAAAATATTTTAATCTACTTCTTCTTTGGACCTTAATAATCCAATAATTGATATTTCATCTTCATGTCCTAATCTTTATTTTCAAATAATGTCTAAAACTATAAAAAGAAGAGTATTTGTTGTTGCACCTAAATGTACTACTCCACATGTCAAATTCTTAAGTCTTATATCCTCAATCAAATTATATTTTAGTAATAAAAACCGGCCTTTCTTACATTGCATTTAACACTTGTGTGCTACTTATATGATCACATATAAAAGTTATGTGCTACTTATGATTATTTTCTTTTATAATTTTTTTACATCATGAACTTCATCTTTATTATATTATGTTTCTTTATATTTTTCCTTACTGCTTATAATGTCTTTTTGTCTATCTAGTGAGAAGTTTTTTTCTTATCACTTACTAACTAATTTTCTCTTTTTGTTCTCTTCAATTTGACTCATTTCTTTAGTTTGAACAGTTAAGTTCACTTTTTTATACTTTACATTTTTTGTAATATCGCTTGTCATTGTATTTTATCCATCTACATATCTATATTCATACATTTATGTTCATATCTTTTATAATAGTTATAAAAATCATAGGGAAACACCATTATGGATGATTCATTGTTTCACAAAAATGTGTTTTGTCTATTCCATTCAATGTTTTTTGTCTTATGCATTTACTCTTATCACTACTATTATTTCAATTTATTTATTAATTCAAATCGCTGATTTGTAAATCTACTCAATTACCTCTCATAACAATATGTACTACACTTTCAGATTTGCAAAGACTTTTCTAGCTCATATACTATGTATAACTTATCCTTTTCCAAAACTAGGCAAAATACTTGTTTTTAGCATTTATTGTAATCATTGTTCATGTCTTCAGCATTTATTAAAATCTATGCTACAAAATTTCTTACTTATCTTCTAAACCATGAATTGACCTTCACCCTAAAAATTCTGCAAACATCTTGTGTTCTTACTCCAACCACTACTATTTATCTTTCTCTTTTTAATAGTATCCCATCAATCAATTTACCATTCATATTTATCTTTTATCTTCTTGCAATAAACTGTTTTTATAATTATAGATACAACAAACAACTATATATATATATATATATATATATATATCATAAACTTTTAAACTCAATTCCTCTTATCTTGAAAACTTCTACCTTCTAACATACAAAATTTTGTCTCCCTTTCTTCTACAGTCTTTTTTTCTCTCTTATCTCAAAGATAATCATGCCTAAACAATATAAACCTATCAAAGAGATCAATTCTGGAACAAGAACATGGACTTCCAAAGTTCTTATTGCAGAGAAGCTAACACCAAGAACATCTCCTCATAGTCTAACCACATATCAAAAAATTGTGTTGGTTGATCCACAAGTAAGCATTCTATTTATACTTCTTTCTTACTCTTACCAACCTCTCATGCTAATATAATTTACATACTTACATAATTTCACCATAAAAGTCTCCCTACAAATTTCTTATTGCTATTACAAATTTCTAATTTCTAATTTACATAACAAAATACTCAAAGTTAAACTTATTTCTTAAACACAGTAACTTAAAACAAACTCAAAGTTTGTTATAGACTTATGTTTAACTTTTTACTCTCAATCACTTTTACTTACATACCAGCTTTAGTATAGTTAACTAACTTAACTTTTAGCTACCTATCTATATGTACTTTGCTTATCTTCAAGTTTTTGTTAATGTCTTAATCACTTTCTATTTATTCATTTACTAACTTATGTTGTACAACCATATTTAATCACTTTTATCATGTTGAAATTACAATACTTCTATTTATAAATCTCTATATGTTTAGGTTCTGATTCACCTTTATGCACACATCAACTTTAGCATAGTTAACTAACTAAACTTTTAGTTATACATCTTTATGTACTTTGCTTATCTTAAGGCTCTTGTTAATTTATATAATCTTTACTGAACATAAACACAATAATACACTAATTTATATATTCTTTCCCTAACAAAAAAAATATTTCTTTGTTATAGGGCACCAGAATTCAGGTGACTATATTTAGTGGGGATATTCAACTTTTTGAGCATACGTTACACCCTCAGAAAGCATACTCAATCCCAAATGCTTTAGTAAGAACAATAAAACCAAAATATCGCCTTGTACCTAACGAATATCAATGGATCATCAATGCAAGGACATTGATAGAAGAGATTGAAGAAAAGCAAACATTAGAATTTCTGCATGCATTTGATTTTGTTCCACTCACAAAATTGCAAGGATATATGGATGGTGGTACAAGTGTCGGTATGCACTATAACTACTTCTAACCTACTTATATCTATTTGTACATTTATTCATGTATTTCCTATTTGGCATCAACTCACTCATTATTTTGCATTATTGTAGATATAATTGCACTTGCCATTTATGTGCAACCATCCAACATACAAAGACGGGAAGTGCCACTATTCAAGAAATAATTCTCATTGATGAAAAGTTTATTCTAAACTCTTATTTTTTTTAGATTTCTTAAATTTACAAGCATGTTTAATAAGTTAAAACAATGATTCTAACAAATCTTCTTTTTATTTTTGTAGCTTAAAGCCAATGACGTTAACAATGCAGGATCGATCATTTTGTACAAAGTGAAGCTGCCTCTATTGCAAACTTAATGAGAACCAAAATAGTCATCATTGCAAAAAGATTGAAAGTTGTTTCTTATAATGGTAAAACTATTATACTTATTTGTTTGTAAATCTCATTAAATTTGCAATAATTTGATGTTATCAACAAAATCTTATTTAATCTTATTGTTGTCAAAGGCATCTCTTTGTCGACAAAACTGTCAAGCTCTTTTATGTTGAATCCGACCATTTCCAAGGCTGCATCATTGCACAAATGGTAACACCATTACTGTTCAATAACATTACGAATTAGTCAATTTACATTTCTCATTTCTTTCTTTTTTTTAGGTGTTGTGCTAACCAAACTAAACTGAATGACATTGTCAACAACAACTTGTACCTTATTGCTCCTTCTAACTTAACACTGTCATCCTCTGAGAGCATTATCAAAATTAATGCTATTGATAGTTTGCTTGGTCAGGTTAGTTTGCAAAACTATTAACTATTATCATTTCTTATGTATTGTATTAAATTATTACTAACAATTATTTTATACAGCGTTCTACATTTTGGATCAAAGCTACAATATCGCTCACAAACTTTGATCAAAAGTTTTGGTACATGTTGTGCAACAAATGTAACAGATTCACAAGTGTCAAATAGAGGATATATTCTCATGTGTCCATTGCAAAGCTAAAAAAGTCAAAGCTGTGCCAAGGTCACTTATACTTTGCCTCCCTATTCATTTTTCTATTTCATTACTTATTTAATTTCTACATCATAACTAAGTATTAAAAACCCTTCTATATAAAGGTGTCGAATGAGTGTGGAGCTACGTGACAAAACTGGATGCATGACTATAACACTATTTGAAAAATATGCAGAATCATTGATTTCATATATTGCACAAGATCTTATGCAACTTACCTCAAAGGTATCATGTAGTTTACTTATATATCTTTACCATTTAGATATTTCTTGTTATATATCTTTAATATAAATCATTCGTTTATGAAAAAAACTTTTTCATCAAAACATGTTATCTAGATTGGAGTTCCTAACATGGACCTACTAACAATTACCTACAGTGAAAAGCTCTTCACTCTCTATATCAAGCTTATTAGTCAAGAAAAAAAAAAGGATAATGTTGAACATTTTTTTATAATATCTATGTTTGATCCAACTAACGATTATGCTACATCAAATGATTCAAGAGAGTTGGCATTACAAGAAGTATCAAAAGAAGAGCAAAAAAAAGATGACATATCCACAACATTTGCAACATCTTCTCAGCAAGAGGGAGAAACTTTAAATAACGCCAATTAACATTGTGATGTTCTGCAAGACTCCAATTCATCCATCATTGAAAGTACTGATGAACCTGAATGCAGCTCGGTGTCTCATCCTTTGTCAAGTTGCTGATCAAACTTACAATTGACAGCTTTTGTTTTTTTGGGCAGAAAAAATATATACGATCTTTTTTAGTATTGAAAAAATTATATAAATATGATTTTACCACTAAGTTTCAGGAATGTCTTTTGTTATATTTACTTCTATGTCACTATAATTTAAGTTGTATTAAAATCAGTATATCTTAAACCAATGTTCAATATATACTATATATGTTCAATCATAATACTTCTCATCTTCTGTCTATATATATATATATATACACTGAGTTAAACAAAGAACACTATTATTAATGAACCAAACTAGTATATATATAAATTAATGCTCTTTCAGTCAAATAGAAGTCGACTAAAACGATAAATAAGTTCCATTGGTGGGCCACAATGGTTGTGAACCACAAGCTTGCAGTATAAAAATTATTAGAATTATTCCATATATGAGTGCACTGTTAATTATATCATAAAAGCATATAAATAAGGGATTTTTAGAGTTTGGGTCCTGAACGTTTGGGTTTTTATTGCAGAGGTCCCAAGTTGTTGAAATTTAGATTTTGGGTCATTTACAACTCATTGGTCATTTTTTCAATCAAGTCATTATGACTCGGTTGGTGTGTCTAACTATTTTGCCCCTCTCCCTAATAGCAACTCACGAGACCCCTCGGTAATTGTTATTTTTTATCGATCGATAAAAAACTTTAAATAGCCATAACTTTCTTATTTTAATTCGGATTTGAGTGATTCAAGATGCGTTGGAAAGATTCTTTCTTCATCTTTCCAATGCATCTTGAATCACTCAAATCGAAGTTAAAATAAAAAAGTTATGACTATTTTAAGTTTCTTACCAATAAGTAACCGATCAATAAAAAAGTTTACCGATATGTAAGAAAATTTAAATAGTCATAACGTTCTTATTTTAACTTAGATTTTACCGATTCAAGATGAGTTTGAAAGATATTTTCTTCCTATTTCCAAAACATTTTGAATCTCTTAAATCGGAGTTAAAACGAAGAAGTTATGGTCATTTAAAGTTTACATTCTGACCGGTCAACTCTTGTATATAAACTTTAAATGACCATAACTTCTTCTTTTTTACTCCAATTCCAGAGATTCAAAATGCGTTGGAAAGAAAATATATATATTTCCAACGCATCTTGAATCACTCAAATATGAATTAAAATAAGAAAGTTATGGCTATTTGAATTTACTTACCGGTTGGTAAGTAAATTCAAATAGCCATAACTTTCTTATTTTAACTTTGATTTGAGTAATTCAAGATCCGTTGAAAAGAGGAAGAAAATATATTTTCAACTCATCTTGATAACTCAAATCGGAGTTAAAATAAAAAATTTATGGTTATTTGAGTTTACTTACCAATCGGTAAATTTTTTACCAATCGATAAGAAAGTTTACAGATCGGTAAGTAAATTCACATAGCCATAACGTTCCCATTTTAACTTCGATTTGAGTAACTAAAGATGCGTTGGAAAGATATTTTCTTTTTTTTTCCAACGCATTTTGAATAGCTCAAATCGGAATTAAAAAGAAGAAGTTATGGTTATTTAAATTTATATACTTGTGTTGACCGATCGTAACATAAACTTCAAATAACCATAACTTTTTAGTTTTAACTTTGATTAAGCGATTCAAAGTTTTTTGGAAAGAGGAAGAAAATATCTTCCTAACACATCTTGAATTAATAAAATCTAAGTTAAAATGAGAAAGCTATAGCTATTTGAAGTTTCTTACCGATTGATAAGAAATAGCAATTACAGAAGGGTTACGTGAGTTGCTATTAGGGAGAGGGGCAAAACAGTCAGGCGCGCCAACCAAGTCATAATGATTTGATTGAAAATTTATCAATGAGTTACAAAGGACTCAAAATCTAAATTTCAAAAACTTGAGACTCCTGCTATAAAAATCTAAACTTTAGGGACCTAAACTCCAAAAATCCCTATAAATAATGGCTTGATCTTAAATCACTCAAATCGGAATTAAAATGAGAAAGTTATGACTATTTAAAGTTTCTTACTGATCGATAAAAAATAGTAATTATCGAAGGTTCACGTGAGTTACTATTAGGAAAAGAGATAAAATAGTCAGGCACACCAATCGAGTCATAATGATTTGATTAAAAAATTACTAATGAGTTATAGATGACCTAAAATCTAAATTTTAAAAACTTAAGACTTCTGCTATAAAAAATTAAACTTTGAAAATTCAAAGTTTGAGGACCTAAACTCCAAAAATCCCAATAAATAATGACTTACAATAATTTCTAATATCTAACTCGTGATCACCGTCGTAGAAAATAATGTATAATAAATGTGCAACTAGTCGTGACCAAAAAATCAAAGAAAGGCGTCAGCAAGTGGGATAGAAAAGTACCAACATGTTGGTCAAGGTAGACTTATATTTCACATCTCTCTCTCTCTCTCTCTTTCCTTGTTTTTAAATTGGTGGGAACATTGAACCTTACTTTCGTTGAAGTTCAAAGCAGAAACAGACGACCGACAGCACCTTCTGTCTCTATAGTAGAGAATTATTTATTATGGATGCAATTAAATCTTCTGAATCTATTAATATTTTCTATATATTAATTAGCTTTTCTTCCGCTCCAATCTTATTAGTTGAAATCAACCCAAAGAAAGACCTCTTATCATCTCTTCATGACCTTATAAATTTCTCTCCCTATATATATATATGTTCATAACGTCATTCTTCTTCTCCTAGCTAGAAATATAACATTCGAAAAGCTTTGAAGACCGACGCCAATCTCTGGTGACAAATGTCACCACGTCTCTAATTATAATTCTTTGCTGCATGTATTTAGTCTGTAGTTTCAAGGGGAAGGGTGGAACAGTGGAGGTGCCACCTCCAAATACGACACTTTGAAACACTGCAGCAGGGGCCATGCGATAGGTTACTCGATTTCTGGATGGATAACTCTCTCCTTTCAACTTTTTGCTGCTTTGCTACTAGAACATGCTTTTCGGCTGCTTTGCAGAAGAAAAAATTGTCACCGGGAGTGAGACTTTATATATATATATATATATGCCCATTTTTTTTTTGTAGTTTTTTATTATGTTTAGAGTAAGTACAATCTAACTTAAGAATTTCACTAATTTTTAAACGCCTCGGCGCAAGTTACAAGAGTTACTTTTTATTATTATTATTATTATTAATTTTTAAAAATAATTGTAATTTTGTCAAAACTAATTTTTTAATTTTTTAAAAAACTAATCGTAAGTTTTATTTGAAGATTAATTTTATTAATTTTTTGAAAGTAAATTTTATTAATAAAATTTATTTTTTTAATAAACTAGTGCTAGTTTTTTTATAAAAATAATTTTATTAGTTTTTTTTAAAGATAATTTTATTAATAAAATTGATTTTATAAGTTTTTTAAAATTTATATTATTATAATAAGAATATTTTAGGTAGCAGACAATTACGCTTTCTTTCTACCCAAAGTATTTTATTTTTATTTAAAAAAAATTAACTTTATTATTAATAAGGCTTAAATAGTAATTTTATAATTAACTAATTTTTAGATTTGCTCTGTACCCTACATTTTAGTAGGGGTGGTAATTCGAGCCATTCGGCCCAGGCCGGTCCGGTCCCGTCAAGCCTAAGAATAATCGGGAAGGGCTTTACAAAATTTCAGACTGGGCCGGGCCAACATTAAAAAACCTTGGTCCAGACCCAATCCAAAATATATATAAATCGGGTCTTTGGATTGGACTTTTGGATTACTGATATAATCAAATACTTATTTTAAGGTTAGATTAGTTACAATAAAATATAAATTTTAGTTAAATAATTAAATAAAACATACAAATTAAAAATATCATTTATTTAATTTATCTAAAATATGTGTTAATTTGTTCTAAATGAATTAGTTTATGTATGATTTATCTAATTGAACATACTCTTAATAATGTATATATAATACAAATATAAATTCTTAATTAAATATATATTATACACATTTTATACACTCTTAATTGTAATAATACACTTGATTATGTTTTTTTATCATTATATATACATTATATATATTTTTACACGATGTATTATATATGTGGTACGTATTATATTTATATATATTATATACTTCAATTATATATTTATATAACACAAATTTAATTATGTTTTATTTTTTCATTTTATACTCTTAATTATGTGCACATATATATATTTATATTTATTATAATATATATATGTGTTTAACTTTGTATTAAGAATATATTACAATTTACACATACATATATATATATATATATATATATATATATACATGTATGGATATATATATAATCCGGCCCAATTTTCTAGACTTTGGGTAGGGCCTTCAGGCGGGGCCTTTGGATAGGGTTAGTTGGTCGGGGGTGGGTCTAGCTATGTAATCTCAAACCCATCTAATAAATATTGAGACCGGGTCGGGCCAGCCCATGTAATAGTCAGGTTAGGCTCATAGGCCCGGGCCAAATTGCCAGCCCCACATTTTAGGGTTTTTTTTTTTTTCTAATTTACCTTTTTAACTTCTAATTTTACTCTTAATTGCCCTCAATAAAATTTTTGAATGTTTTTAGTTAGCTGGATCATATTAATACACAAAACATATATAATGTCTTTATGAGAAACAGACTACGTGCGCATGTGCACAAACACTATAAGACTAATGTTACTTTTTAATAAAAATTAATTATATTGTAATTTTATTAACTTTTTAGTAAAACTAATGTTAGTTTTTGATAATAAAAAAAAACAATTTATTAGTTTTATGGAAAGATAATTTTATTGATGAAATTGATTTATAAATTTCTTAATAAAACTAATGTTATGATAAAAAATAATAATTTTATTAATTTTTGAACGATAATTTTGTTAATAAAATTAATTTTGATATAATTTCTTCATAAAACTAATGTTAGTTTTTAATAAAAAATAATAAAATTAATTATTTTTGAAAGATAAAATTAAGTTTTTAAATGATAAAATTAAGTTTTTAAATGATAATAAAATTAATAGATGAAAAATCTCAAAGAATAATGAATGATGGTATGATCCGAGTCAAAGACGAAGAAGAAAAATAATGGAGGGAAGAAGAAAAATGAAGGTCTTGAAAATTCCTTAAATAAAACTCTGATAACGACCATAAAATAACAAAACTAATGATCTCTACGTAATTATTTTAATTGCAAGAGAGGTGATATGTGATCAATCATTTCAGGATGGCTGATTTGTTATCCATTTCCCCCCCTTTTCTGATACAATTTATGGTTCAAATCTCAACGGAGTTTCTGATAATCTTCTTCTAGCTAATCTGCCTGCAATATCCCTCCCCGGAAGGAAACTGTGACTCAATACATTTTTTTAATAAACCCGTCATCTTCCTCAATTACCTTTCGACAAGCAAATTAAGAACAATTAGGACGCGGCGGATTTTGGATTGACATCTTTTTCTTTCCTTTCAAAAAGATAAGTTAATTAATTAAAACCAAATTTGTACAAATTACGCTATCTGTTTCGAGGTCGAATATGGCAGGAGACCCACGAACGCATATTCCACCAAAGATGTTGGCACCAAGCAAATTAATTAATTAAGAAAAACATTATATAGAAAGCAACGTGGTTTAATAATGGAACTCTTAAGTTTTAATCACTACCCAAATTAAATAAGAGCCCAACAAACGCATCGCTCCCTTTATCCTTTAAGTGTAACTCCATCTTGTACATAAAGAGCCAGAAAAAGAAAAATATTAATTGTGTAAATAAAAAATATGTAAAATGCCAATAACGAAACTTAAACTCAAGATCTTTTAAAAAACTAAAGCTCTGATATTATGTTAAAAACTACTTAACTCAAAAGCTATAATTATCAGATAAATGTGTAATAATGCATATCAAGCTATCATCAACAACGTAAACAACACGAATCTGTTGGCATAACAAACCTTACCTTAAAAACTGGTAAATATATATATATATATATATATATATATATATATATATACTATTGTAATGCTAGAAGTTAGAGTTCATGGTATGATCATTTTATTGATGTAACAGGCAATAAAAAAGAAACCTCCTACAATTTAATGCACTTTTTAAAGCTAAAATTACTATTTTCTAATTTTGTCCTCTTTAATTATAATATTTTACTTTATTTACCCATAATTTACTCTGAATAATTAGGAAATTTATATCATTTAAATTTCTTTAAAATCATATTTTTTTCAACAAAATAATTACAAAACTAAAATATTTTAAAACTTTAAAAATAAAAATTCATTATAGTAGAATCGAGTACACATTAGACGTGCACTTGGATATATAATTATATATAAGGGTAAGGGAAATATAATCACTCTCGGTTTGCCATGATCATGAATAAATTCTCTATATTGCAATGGTTGTACACTTGTATCCAACTAAACGGACTCTTTGACGGGTCACCGAAAACACGGCCTTTAAATCCAAGCCCATTCTTATGCGCGGATTCTTGACGTAATCAGTTCTAATCATGGATTGTAAAAGTGGGCTTGGAATCTGGATTCTTTTACCAAATCATGGACTTCATGGGCTTTAGTCCTGAAACTAATCTCTAGAGTGGGAAAAGGTCATTTACTGGACCAAGCTTTTGTCATATTCCAAGCCCAATTATAATATAGTACACCAGTGACCAGCAAATCAAATTCCATATATGCTTAATGCATTTATGCCATTATTTTGAAAGGTAATGCCGAGTTTCTAAGTTGAGAAATACTGAAATTCTCTTGATGGATTTCCAAATGGCTGAGTTTAGTCAACTACCATTCTACAAAATTAGAAAAGCAATCAATAAATAAAAACAAATATAATAAATAAAGTGAAAGCTCGTGGATGAGACTCTGGCAGGTAAGAAAATCTGGAAGCTTGCGCTTATTACTTAACAAATTTTTTCATAGCTAAATATATACATTAGCTACGAAATTCAATTTTTCGTTAGGTTGTTTATCACGAAAGATAGTTGTTTAGTCACAAAATATGGGTTCGTAAGTAAAGATTTATGCATTGTCTACCAAATCGAGTTGGTGGCTAAGTTATTCGTTGCCAAATAATCACTTGTACTGATATCCAAACAACCTCTCAACAGACCCCACGCTGCACGGCATTTGCGGAGCCTAAATTCCGAAGGATAGAAAAGAAATTGATATAATGGTCAACATGATGAGTGCGCCGGCCGTGCCTTATAAGCCATCATCAATGTTGTTGACTAATTAACGAACCCGTGTCAATTTTGTGTTTTAGCACAACCGCAGCCCAATTACTATTTCAAACCTTTCTAGCTAGGCCTTGCCGTCCTCTAATAGGTCCTTTCCAACAATATATATATTCAGTATCCAAGAGAATTAATAGCCAGGTCAACCTTACTCCTGCTACAGTCTTTTCTTTTGAAACTTCTCTTACAACTTTGTCTGACAGATACAAGATGATGGTATTGTAGGCTATGTCTAGCATTTCTTGTTTTTTTTTCTTCAGTCATGGTGCTTGGAAGATTCTTTTCTCCACGAAGTACTTGTACCACCTTCTGCTGAACCAAGATAGCCCACATCCGTTGCTTCCAAATGATGAAATTTGTTTTGCCATCAAATCTCTCGATTTCAAACTTTATAACACCCATTCTTGCCCCTTCAAGAACCAGGCTCTGATACTAATTTGTTGAGTTTCACCCACAACAACCAAAACCAAAAAAACACAAAGTAACAACCCAGATTATGTAAGAGACACCAAAAACAGAGTAAACAACAACAATGAAAGATTACAACGTACAAGACAACAACAAAGAAATACGTGGTTCAGTCAAGATGACCTACATCTAGGGGTATAAGCAACCCTACCGACCCAATCATTTCGAGTCGAGTTTGATTGATATGTCGGGTTGGTCAGGTTAATTTTTGAACAACCCGACCAAACCTAACACGACCCGACCTCTTAAAATTTATATATATACATACATACATACATACATATATATATATATATATATAATAAAAATACTAAAAAATTATTACATACAAGGCCTCTAATTAAAAAGGCCCATAACCCTCAGCTACTTTTCTTGAGTTGTTAGGTTAGATGGTAAGAATAATAGGATAAGATGGGTGTTTGAGACAAAGAGAAAAGTTCTCATTTGGGAGACTTTGTTTCTCTATAAAAGCCCATCAACTCCCTATTTATCATCATTCTCATAAGTCAAGTTTAAAAGTAGCTTAGCTTGTACATATATGAGTTCTCTCAAAAAAGAAAAATCTCATCTTTTAAAGCTTAAATAGTAGTTTAATAAGTTGGATACATGATAATCCAACATATTTTATTACTAATATAAGCTTAAATAGTAGTTATTAAGCTTTTAAAAAATTAGGTTATTTAATGGGGGCCCAACCCGACCCAACCTCATCGGGTCGGGTGGGTTAGGGGGGCAAAAATACGACCCAACCCAACCCGACCCGATTTCACCCCTACCTACATCCATGGAGAAATCAACCACTCACAACTTTGATCTTTAATCATGGAGATGATTATACAACAACAACTTTACAACCTGATTCCTTTACTCTCACTTACAGAACAGAACTCTATAAATTCTAATAACATAATCAAGAAAGTATTTTCTCTATAAAATCGTGTATCCCTTTATCCCATTACACCCATATATATATACTGAGGCACACAAGTATGCTATTAAGCACTCACATGACCTTTACACCATGCCTTGTAACAGAGATTAACTAACTCTATATAGCAGCCAATCATAAATGTACACTTGACATTCAACATAGAGACACCTGGACTTACACTATCACTAATACTCCCTCTTACATGCAAAGTGTTGACGTGGAGGGACAAAAGAAAGAAATAGAGAAAGAGACAAATACTAAATATTCAAATTGGAACTTTGAAAACTCAACAAAGAAACTTGGAGTGAAGCCCTCTTACTAAACAAAAACTTCAATGACATCTTAAGAACCATCGACTAGATAGCTACAGTTGTTAGTTAGGAGCCTAATATATATCAAGCTACCAGTAAAAATACCATCTGCTGCCAGCGATCATTGTCAACAATGAATTCTTCAAATTCTCACATCCATATTGTTTTCTAAAGAAGTATCAAGGTGAGAAGAATATGCACATAACACACAAGAAAAGGATATTTTGAGCTTTTTAAATTTAAATTTAATGTAAGACTTATGTTGAGGTTTTACATACTTTAAATGTACAATTATAAAATTGTCTCAATTGGATCTGTGAATAATTTAAATCCCTATCTTATCCCAGACTTACAACTTAATCAAAATTATGAATTCAATGAAGCCATACTCAACTCAACTAAGCTTTTTCTTAATTACAAGAGGTCATTTACATGAATTTGCTTCTTTCACTCTGCTCTATCAAGGGCTAAGCATTCAAATTACAAGAAGTTAAATCGCTATTTATTATCATTGTGCATGTTATTTTAATTCTAGCTCTGCCTCTATTGTTACCATCTAATATTAATAGGTCACTCTTCAAACCGGTGCATCTAAACGCCTATAATGTAATTGTCCAAAACATCTTAATCAGTTCTTCTTCATTTTATCTCCAACTGGTGCTACTCTTACCATTTTTCAAATATGCTCATTTCTAAGTTTTATCTATAAAGTTTTATTGCATATCTATCTTAGTATTCACATTTTTATTACACTTAGTTTGCTAACAAGTACTTTTTCAATTGACCAACATTCAGCACCATATAGCAGGCCTACCTTACTGACCACACTATAAAAAAATTTCTTTCACTTCAATGGGATGCACCTATTCTGTAATACATCAAAAGCACTCTTCCACTTGACACATACGACTTTAATTCTATGGTCCACATCCTCATCTATTTCTTCTTTTTTATGTATAATGGATCCCAAATACCTAAGGAAGCATTTGGTATTGTTTTTAAATTCGATTTTTCTGTACTTAAAAACAAAAGTGAAAAAAGTTATAAAAAACTTGTTTGGTTAACTGTGATTCAAAAAATGTTTTTTAAAAAAAGTTAAGAAACATGGTTGTTTTTAGAAAACGTAGAGAAGTTGTTTTTTGAATTTTTTTGGTTGATTTGTAATTGATGAGATCCACATAAACTTTTTTTCACTTAATTTGTATGAAATCTTAGAACAACCAAACAAGTTTTTCTTTTTTTCAAATTTCAAAAACATTTTTTGAATATGATACCAAACATATTTTTAAAAATTATAAATTAATTAAAAATAAAATATGATTTCATTTTTTAAAAACTATTTTTAAATTGTATACCAAACGCAACCTCAACTTTTTATTCCTTGTTGTCCCTTGACTTCCAATCTTTACAATCTATTCCTTTATATTTCTACTTCAACTAAAATTACATTTAATATATTCAGTCTTAGTCCTGTCAATCTTGAACTTTTCAGATTCTAAAGTCTCTCTCCAAACTTTTAGCTTAACATTTACTACAGATCCAGTTTAATCAATAAGTACTATATCATGAACAAATAGCATACATAATGGAATATCTTTGTCAATATGTTTAGTTAATGAATGTTTAAATATTACAACTTCAACCTAAAACCACGAATTAATTTTTTTTAAAAATAATAGCATTTTCCTTATATAAGGGATAAGCAAAGTAAATGAGTTTAGTTATGGGACTTGAAGTTTTGTTTAGAACAAAACAACAATGATACTGAAATTACCTTTTTGAATCACATTGACAAGCAAGTGCCCCCCATGAAATAGGATTTTCCAAGTTATATATAGATTTCAAATAAAATTTTTAGATGGCACCAACAAAAACAAAGATTTTGGTTTATATTAGTACAAATAAATCTATTCTATGACTACCAAATAACCAATGTTCATTTCCACAACCAAAAACAAAAGTAGTAGAATCATGACTTATGATAAAGATCTAACTGGAAAACATCCTTAGTGTTTAATGTTATTATAAATATAAAATAAGTAAATTAAATTAATATATGGTAGACTGATCAAGTAACGAGTTATAAGCTAAGAAATTATGAATAACTGAGTGTATGACAAAATATGAGTGTCAAATGATGATCTTTTTATATTGTAATATCTTCATTATATATATTAATTTTTTCACTAGGGGACACAAGTAACGATTGATCAAACCATGTTCAATTGGTCATGTAATTGCTTAATTTATTATTTAAATATTTTTGCTACATATTGAATTAATTGATTGGGATTGAAAAATTCAACACTTTCAAGTGTAAACCAATTTTTCTTTAATGTGTTACTATTAAAAAAATTGAAACGGGAGAAGAGTAAAATGACAAAACGTCATAGAATTATAATAGGGTTATAAACCTAATTAGCACTGAAACCACACAAAACTGATGCATCATCATCAACTTGTACAAATTAAAGATAGCCTATAATTCCTCGTCACTAGAACTAGGAGCCGTCCTTTTCTCTTCCTCTCTTCTCACTACCTTCTCTTCGTCGGTCACTCCTCAGGCGGCAGCTCTCTTTTTGCCCCACCACCGGTTATCTTTCAACCTCAACATTTCTCATTCACAATCTCGCCTCTTTGCCGCTCTTCTTCGCTGCCACTCCTCTTCACCACAGCTAGGGCTACTGCCACCTATTGTCTGCGGGGTATGGTACTTCAAGTCTTCTTTATAGTTTTTTTGTATATAGGTCAATAACATGGCGTAACCCTTAAACCTTATGGTAAGGCCCTCTAATTGTAAGGGCTTTGTCTTATGATTGTGAAGGTTTTGCCCTTTTATTATATTTATCTATTAGACATATTTTATATTATGTCTGCGTTGTATTTATAATTATTTTAATATCTATTGATAAAATGTACTTTATACTTAAAATTGTTATGAAATAAAATTTTCATCTAGACAAAAAAAAAAAAAAAACAATAATATTCTCGGCGGGGACAATATCCTACTAATTGCCCTTTGAACGACTCAATCAAATTAACCGTGGAATTAGATGAAATATTTTAGTTAGGGAAAAGACCATTCACTCATTTGGCGAACTTTATTTTGACAAAGTACATGATTTTGATTTTTGTTCATGTATAAAGTCAAACTCGTGTTAATTAAAAGAAAGTCAAAATCGGGACTACGTGCATGAATCCAGACGCATGTACGCAACTTTGGTTGTTGGACGCCACTACGCCACCACGTGCTCAAGTCAAAGTCTTGGCCTCTGAGTTGAATTCCGAGAGCCTCATGTCTATTTACCCTCTAACATTACTTACCTTTATGATGTAAAAAAATTGAACATAATTTTCATGATAAAAAAAGAAAATATTATTTTAATTGCAAAAATTAGATCTTAGTGTGTTACATATCTTAATATGGGTAATAAATGAATATGCATATGTATAAAATTACACATGTAATTATAATATTTTTTACAATTAAATTAATATTTTCCTTCATAATATTATCTTTATCAGTTTTCTTACTATATTTTATGTACAAAACCTTAAAAACTGAAAATGATTTTTATAATATTACCTTTATAAGATTTATTACTATATTTTATTTACAAAACCTTGTTATGAAAACTCCAATAAAAAAAACTTTTTCCATCCAATACCATTCATGGTCACTTACATATCTCTAGTCAATGAAACAAATAAAGCTTTTTTTTTCAAATATTTAATAAACACTACTTATTATTATTATTTTTAAATAATATGAATCAAAAATTTGAAATTAAACTTATAATAATTTTAATTTGTGAGAACTCGCGTGCATATTATCAATTAAAATATATATTTTTTTAACGTTTAATTTGCTTTAGGTGATAAAAAGATGAAACCCATGATCGCATGGTGACACCGTCCCCCTAACTTAGTTACGTAATATATTAGCGTAGATGCCACGTTAGGAAATAGAGAGTGATGGTTTGCCCACTACAATTCAAGTTAATTATATAACATTACCCATAAAATTACCCTAAGCTAGACAGACCCATGTTTTTTGAAGAGAAAGTGAGAAACATTGAAAGAGACAGAAAAAGGTAATATGGGAAACAAAAATAAAGTCTAGGTTGGTTGAATGTTGTTAAGAGCAACGATTAGTCCTACCTAGACCACAAAATTAGCTAGCTCCCCTAGTTTCTATATATATATATATATATGAGACGATTGGTTGGTTAATGAAAATTTAACTAACCATGCATGCATCTTTTTGTTCAAGCATAGCTACCTAAACACATCTTGTCAAGCTAAAGCCCTTGGATTATTAATTCCACTGTGTATTGATATATATATATATATATATATATATATATATATATATAAATTAATGCTCTTTCAGTCAAATAGAAGTCAACTAAAAACGACAAATAAGCTCCATTGGTGGGACACAATGGTTTTGAACCACAAGCTTGCAGTATAAAAATTATTAGAATTATTCCAATATAAATAATGACTTACAATAATTTCTAATATATAACTCGTGATCACCGTCATAGAAAATAATATATAATAAATGTGCAACTAGTTGAAAACGTGACCAAAAAATCAAAGAAAGGCGTCTGCAAGTGGGATAGAAAAAGTGCCAACATGTTGGTCAAGGTAGACTTATATTTCACATCTCTCTCACTCTTTCTTTTTCTTTTTTTAAATTGATGGGCACATTGACCCTTGACTTTCGTTGAAGTTCAAAGCAGAACAAACGACCGACAGCACCTTCTCTCTCTCTATTACAGAATTATTTATCATGGATGCAATTAAATCTTCTGAATCTATTAATATTTTCTATATATTAATTAGCTTTTAAGGTGAATTCCTCTTACTACAATACCTCACGAGTGACGTTGAATGTTACTATCTTAAAGACTCGTTTCTGGACCTTTTCTTCCACTCCAATCTTATTAGTTGAAATCAACCCAAAGAAAGACCTCTTATCATCTCTTCATGACCTTATAAATTTCTCTCCCTGTATATATATATATGTTCATAACGTCATTCTTCTTCTCCTAGCTAGAAATATAACATTCGAAAAGCTTTGAAGAGATCGAAGATTTATTTTATAGTGTTGCAAGCCCTCTAATTAATTACAAGGCCATGGAATCGACATGGGTTGATACTTCTCTGGGCTTCGATCTTAACGCTAATCCTCTAAGCTGGCGAGATCATCACGAGGCAAAAGTGGTAAGAATTAATTTACTAATCAAGCTTATCAATTGATTTTCTGGAGTAATTAATTTGCATAATTCGATCGGTTACCATATTTTTCAATTAATTCATTATTTCTTGTTTTAATTGGTTTAGAAGAAAGAGATGCAAAGCGATTTTACAGATATGGGACTGATCAGTAATATCTCTACCGAGCAACAGGTGTGTAAATTAAATAAATGCGTAAAATCATGTAAATAAATACTAGATGATTCAATTTTTTGTGGTTTGGTTTTGTTATTTTTATATGGCACTGATTAATCTCGTGTTTTTCATAGGCTGCTGGTGTTTTAGTGGAGAAAATAAATCAAGTTAACGCTGAGAACAAGAAGCTGAGCGAGATGCTGACGGCCATGTGTGAAAGTTACAATAGTTTACAGAACCGATTGATGCTTTTGATGAACCACAAGAACCCTGATCACAAAGGACCTACTTCTTCATCAAAGAAGAGAAAAGCTGAAAGTAGTATCGATGATCATAGTAATAGCATTAATGGAATTCATGGCAACACGGAGAACAGTTATAGCGACGAAGATACATATAATAATAAGAAACAAAAGGAAGATCCTAATACTAAGACCTCAGTTGTCTATGTGCAGTCTGATCCATCCGATACCCGCCTGGTAAGTCCCAAAACCAGTTTAATTATCTAATTCTTTCTATATTCAAAATGGGCAATTTTTTTTAATGCTAAATCACACATATATACACAACTTATAAATTATTAATTTGTTGTTTTGGTTGATATAAACAGATAGTTAAAGATGGATATCAATGGAGGAAATACGGGCAAAAAGTGACTAGAGATAACCCTTCTCCTAGAGCTTACTTCAAGTGCTCATTTGCCCCTAGCTGCCCCGTTAAGAAAAAGGTAATAATTAAAACCCCCCAAAAATCGTACTTAATTTTTTTCTTAGAAAAAAAAAAAAAAAAGAGTAGAAGATTTAAGTATGTACATATATAAATCATTTGGTAATTGTTAATAATAATCTTCTCTTCTATTATGATCAGGTCCAAAGAAGCGTGAAAGATCAATCTGTCTTAGTAGCAACATATGAAGGAGAGCACAATCATCCGCGCCCGTGTGAGGCCGAGGAGGCTTCAGGTGCGAACCGAGGTGCAGCCATGGGCCCAGCCCCAGCAGCTGCTAGCTCATCTCCCATAAGATCTTCAGGCTCCACAATAACACTGGATCTGACCCAACCTGGATTGTTTGGTACTGATGCCAGAAAGCCTAAACCTGTAACTGATAATAAGAAACCAGTGGTTTTGCAGCAGTTCTTGGTTGAGCAGATGGCTTCTTCCTTGTCCAAAGATCCAAGTTTCACAGCGGCTCTTGCAGCAGCCATTTCGGGGAACTTTTTTCAACATTGTACTCCAGCCCAAGAATAGGGATCCATGACAATTACTAATCCTAGAGGAAATTTCCAATATTATTTACTATGAACAGCTCTACCTGCAAGTGAATGGAGATAGAGCATCGAACTAATGTAAATAGAATTTTGAAACGCAAGAAATGTTAGTGTTTTAAGTTGGAGCTTTTGGCTTAAAAAGTTAATGTATATCAGATTGACATCTCATGTGATGTCCCAAAGTATGTCACATACATATATGAATCCATTTTTATTATCTGAAATTGTGAATCCCCCGGTGAAGATATAGAGTGATATAGCGATTGGAATATCTATTAGTAGTTGTAGAGGAAAATGCAAATAGCTATGTATATTGTACTTGGAAAGAAAATTGATTTATGGTATGAAGTAAAAAAATAATAATAATTGTAAGGACCCTAGACTATATCTGATGTATTGTCAATGTCATTACCCAACTTCACATGGTCGTATACATATTAGTATACCTATTTTTCCATTTTTTGGGATAAGTTCATGTATTTGTATGTATTTTGCATGAAATTGTATATGATTGTGTGCATTATAAATTGTATATGGATCATATTAATATAAATATGTGCATTATAAATTGTATATGAGTCATGTTAAATAAAAATATAATGTATGTGTTATTATTTATGCATTAGCTCGTTGGACCATGAATTAATATGAGTTTGACTTGATTGAATAAAAAAGAAAAAAAAAACGGTTGTTAATGGATGATTAGGCATTATCTGGGATACTATGTCGATCGTGACATCACCCAGTGAGGGGTCATGACAATAATAATTGGCCAATATTTTTTTTTATCTTAATTCATTAGTCATGACCAATAATTTCATGAATTAATCAATTCTATTCAACTTAACGAGCTGTTTTCTAGTGCATATATGTGATGCAGAACTCACTTCCTCAAGTCAGGCCTTCTATAAATAACTCAAGTACTAGGCTTATATCATATATAGTTGATCCAATAAAATCTTTATATTGGTTATCAGCTAATACCACAACCATCCTCCTTTATTTAGCTTTGAGTTAGGTCATACATATATAAATGTGCAAATAATATTGAGTTCAGAGATATTAATTACTTGTATATATGAAAATGATCTATTTAACAAATTTAAAAGATTAATACAGTTGAAAGTTTCAAATAATAAGTACATTTTCAAGTATTTTTCCTTGAATTTTAAATATGCTATTTTGAAATTATATAAAAACTATTGCTTTATTATCTAAAATAATAAATCATAATATATTGAAAATTTGAAAATATAAAAAGAACTTTTAAAATTTGATGGATTCGGCATTACATAATATATTGAAATCCAATGTCAAACATATTGTAAACTTATTAACAAAGTCTAACTTCTCTCAACTACCTAAATTTAATTCCTTCACCTTCTTGATTTGAATTCTGCACCATCCCATCAATGGTGTGGATTTTTCACACGAAATGTGTTTATAGTTGGAGTTTTACTTTAAGTTTTCTTTATCATTACCCTTGAAAAAAATATTTAAAAATATATATATATATATATATTCAAGGATAATGCTAAAAAAAAATATTGAAAATCATTGTCAAAGATATTGTAAACTTAACAAATTAAGTCTAGCTTCCGTCAACTATATAAATTTAATTCCAACACTTGTTTTTTATTTTTTGAAAGATCTCAGTTGACAAACCGTTGAATGTCTGATGATATTTTTTAGCATGTTTGGTAAATGTTGATAAAACTGATAACCATTTATTCCATCAAACTCCTATTTCAATAATTATACATGTTCATGTTGCATGTTAGAAGAAATTAAAAAAAAAAGAAAAGAAAAGAAGGCAACCGTACGTACTCGTGTTGGTCATATGAATCGCGTACAACGTAAGAGAACTTGTAGTCTATTCCGAGATCATCCCTGCCTAGCTGCTGCATTGGTTCAACATTACCCATTGTTTTGGGGAAGGTCCCGACTCCAAATGTTGACAATATGTACATATCTTAGTCACATTCTCACATTAATTAATTAATTAATGGATTGGCTTACTACAAATTATAATGATGAATGCCAATAAAAATCCTAAAACTCACTCTTAACTATTTTAAAAATAAGTCTGTTTTTGTTTGAATATATTATTAAAAATACATAAGCCCAATTCACAGGCAAAATTGGTTCCGTATTGGCAGCAATATGTTATTTATTTATTTATTTATTTATTACGGTAAGAAGTCGTTGCATGCCGCACCATGCCGCACCCTGAGGTTCACGAGTAGCTCGTAAAATGCATTTCAATTGACTTGTCCACGGGCCCATAATCATGTGTCAAATTTTTAAATATATTTATTAAAAACACTTTTCATACTCAATTATTATGTATAATTGTTATAAATTTATCAAGCATGTGAGTAGAGACCTATTGGAGTAATTGTTTTGGTGGAGTCATTTAAAATTACCCATTAATAAATGTCATTTGATGGGTAAATATGTCCCTTATAGTTAAAAATAGGAAGAATAATAGATAATAATAAAAAATAAAAAAAGTAGAAAATAGACATTTTGATTGAATTAATTAGATAATCAAATCATTGTATTTCCCTTTCTAGTATTAGAATTAGCTTCTTTGATAAGACTCAAATATAGTTTTGAAAGATAACAGTCAAATATACTCATTATACATTAATTTTATGATTAATATTGTTATCTGATCATTTGAATTTGTATGTGAAGAAGAGTAAGAGACGCAAGGCCAGAAAATGACACAAATGCCACATAGACAGTTTGATCAATGACTTTAGTGCTTCTCGTCAATATTGCGGACCTTGGATTTTGTCAGTTCATGAATTGAGGGGCCACAGCCGGCAATATTGGTGGAATCCAACATTTGATTTCTTCTTCTTTGGGCTTTATTCGTTGAAATCAGAATCCTTGACTAATGGCTGCGCATGTTAATACTATTCTATTGGTTTACTCATTAGGCACTGGATTTTGAGTTTCCTCTTAAAAAGCTCAGTTATTTTATTTTTTATGTAAATTAACCCTTTTGTCATGACTTGAACACTTGCTTTTGTTGTTAGCACCTCTTATCGTTCACAACTCCTGAGGGTTTAAGTCTGCCCACCAACATGACAAATGGGGTAGTCCTTATTAATTGCGTTTCTATGATTTTGTTGTGGGCTGTAGTCCTTATTGTTCCGATTTTATATATGTCATTTTGTTATAAGGACTATATTCTCTTATAATTGAGATATTTAGTACTCACTTTTTTATGACTTTATGTATGCACTTACTTGTCTATATGGCTCTTAGAAATGAGTATATACATAGAATAATTCTAATAATCTATACTATTTATAATTCTAAAACATTTTAACTCCCCGTGTGCCTCTTTTCGGAGATATAGCAAAATTACTCATAATTTTTTAAAAGTTTTACTATTTATTAAATTTAAAGATTGGGGGTAGTACTATATTATATTACTAATAGTTGATCCGGTTATGTTATTTTTATAATAAATCTAAAATGTCATTTTTTTTTAATACAAAAATTTGACATATTTGCAAGATATTAAATTCTTTTTTTTTTTTTACAGAGCAAGATATTAAATTGAAAAAAAAGGAGATTTTTAGAATTCTAGCAATATCTCTCTTATAAATTATAGAATTTATCGTTATCTTTTACTTTTACTCTTCGATCTTCTTTAAATTTTTATAATTAAATTAATGCACTTTTTAATTCGCGTACATCACACATGTTCGGGGACTAGTAATAATAATAATAATTAAAAAAACACACATCTGCATGTATAGATTGGATGTAGCTACGTTAATAGATTTTTAATCTTACTGATTATATATAATAAGCAAAGAATCAATTGACGGGTCGAACTAAACCAAATCAAACTAATTTTCTTCTATTCAATTTGGTTTGATTTCAAATTCATTTAAGATGTGTTTGGTAGCTAAGAAAGTTTTCTTGAAAAAATGTACTAGAGAAATTTTTCATGATTGTTTGGTTAGACATGAGAAAATTTTCTCATAATTAGTTATTAGTTAATTATTCAAATTTAGTATAAAGACATTTTCTTGAAAAAAAAAATTCATCGCTCTAGGTGAGAAAATGGTGGGTCAGAAAAAATCTTTTTAAATTTTTTTCTTTAACTTTTTTGTCTAAAAAATAAAATTTTCTAAAAAAAAAATTACAAATTTTTTCAAAAAATTAGTACCCTTAATAAAAAATTTACCTTTTAAATTAGAATCATCCAACTTAGTAGTCCTTTCATACCTAATGGGTCTTGATTGCGCGTGAGCCCAACTAAGACATTGGACCGCAATATCCAATAGAATTAAACCTGAGTCGACATGACATTGATATATATCCCAACCTATCTAGGGTCCAATATTTTCCATTGTCTGTAAGTTTTTTTTTCAAAAAAGAAAGTCTTGGCACGTGCGCATGGTAGGCATGGATAGCAGAAAGATCATGTGAAGTGTTAGAAGTGAGTAGTGTGGGGTCAGTAAACTTATTATAGATAAGAACAAGGGTCCATGGCATGAATTATGACACCTACCCCATAACAATTTAAGTAGCATAATTAACTACAACAAATTACAACTACATCCTCATAGTTATTAAGTTATTAGATTATACACTATACAATAAGATGCATACATTACATAGTATATATATGTTTACCTAATAAAGATAGAAATATTATTGTAACTACAAAAAAAAAATGAAAAATATTATTTTAAGTACAGAAAATACAATTATAGGTACAAACATTATATATATATATATATATATATATATATATATATATATATATATATATATATATATATGTAATACATATTCATTCAATCATTTATTTTTTTGGCCAAAATTTATATGTTACATACATTAAAATATGTAAAATATGCATATATATATATATATATATATATAATGAATATGTATGCATTAAGATATGAAATACATATTTATCTAATAGCTACTAGAATATAGTTATATCATAGTTGCACTTGTCATAATTGGAATAGAGTTTTT
This sequence comes from Paratinospora sagittata, assembly GCA_035771175.1. Classification (NCBI taxonomy): domain Eukaryota; kingdom Viridiplantae; phylum Streptophyta; class Magnoliopsida; order Ranunculales; family Menispermaceae; genus Paratinospora; species Paratinospora sagittata. The sequence goes on from CM069604.1 coordinate 35,905,726, forward strand.
TCACGGAGCAACTGCACTAACAAAAGTAGATGCTTTTGAATTTGGTGCAACCTGGCCGCCGTGTCGCTTTTGCGTTTAAGAGGGGTCGGACCGGGGTTACGTCAAACAATGAGATTCTATTTCTATGTTCTGTTCTACGTATATAATTTTGATCGATATTAATAGCCCTGACGGCAGCTTCTAGAATCCTGACGGCTTCTTAATCGTGTTTTGTACTAAAGAGATGATTGAGACAAGGGGAGTAGGGAGAGAGGGTGGTAAGTCTTGGTAGAAGACTTCTCTTCAACCCCAACGCAACCGTGTGCATTGGAAGAGTTTTTTTTTTGTTTTTTTTTTAAGTTATTCATAACCTTTAATCCCTTTGTATTAGGAAAAGACATACTTGAATTGAGTTAAGTTAAATTAAGTATAACCTTAATTAATTTGATCATATATCTAGATCACTACCTGCAAAATCAAGATTACATGATTCAAATGGCTAAATAATATCCTTGGACGTCCCCTCTTCAAATGCATATGTCTAGCTCTCTTATTAGTATTATCATGTAGAGTGTTCATTTACAAATTAGCATTAACTATATCTCTTCTGAGTTTAGATGTGGACTTCTAATTCAAAAGGCCTAATTAATATTAATGACAATGAGATACCAAGTTATATATTCAATATGATGAATTTGCCTATTTTTAATATGAAATATTATTTCCGTTGACACAATCTCAAATGTCCTCCTAAATATATAAATATGTTGGTAAATATAAAAGAGAAGGATAATGCTTACGGATATATATTTTGCAAGCTAAATTATTGAATAAATAAGCTAATAATTAGAATTCGACCTCCTCATATTTAACAAGTTACACTTTTTTGTTGATAGAATAACATTCTTCATGTATAATTATTGGGTATGTGTGAATTAAAATAATAATTTCACATCGGATAAGGACAACTTCATTAAATGAAATATAAGTTGAGATTCTATCTTTATCAAGACATTTTGGAGTAACATCCCACACCTAAGCTTAAAAATGGTTAAGTTAAAAATAATATCAATACTAATAGAGATTCAAGTCCGTCCAAGGTCTAACACT